>CM053026.1:652067369-652101180 GCA_028564925.1 Lithobates sylvaticus
TGTAAATATCAGGCAACATGTTCATCCTAAATTTTCAGCTAAACTTCATATTTAGTTATACTGCTGAAGATGTTTAAAAACGTAAGTCTCAACATAAACTTTTTATGGTTTATGATAGTAAAGCTGTTTAGATCTGCACATAAAAATTATTAAAGCTTACCTGAAGTGTATTTGTTTTTAACCAGGTACTTTTACCCCCTCCCTGCCCAGGCCAATTTTCAGCTTTCAGCACCATCGCATTTTGAAAGACAATTGCATGGTCATGCAGTGCTGTACCCAAACTACATTTTTAAATTTTTTTTAAAACAGATAGAGCTTTCTTTTGTGGTATTTAATCACCACTGATTTATTTTTATTTTTCGCTAAACAAATGAAAAAAGACTGAACATTTTGAAGAAAAAAACGTTTCTTTGTTTCTGTTATAAAATTTTGTAAATAAGTGTTTTTTCTCCTTCACTGATGTGCGTTGATGAGGCTGCACTGACGGGCACTGATGAGGCAGTACTGATGGGCACTGATGAGGCGGCACTGATGATGAAGCACTAATATGCAGCTCTGATGGCCACTAATAGATGGCATTGATATGCAGCACTGATGGGGACTGATGAGGAGGCACTGATGAGGCTGCAGTGATATGCTGCACTGATGGACACTGATAGGTGGCACTGATGGGCACTGATAGGCAACACTGATAGGCAGCACTGATGGGCGCTGATGGTCAGCCTTTATGGGCACTGATAGGCAGCAATGATGGGCACTGATATGCAACATTGATGTGCACTGATAGGTGGCACTGATAGGCACTGGTGGGTGGCACTGATGAGCACTGATAAACAGCACTGACAAGGAAGCACTGACAGGCATCACTGATGGGCACTGAAAGGCATCACTGATGGGCACTGAAAGGCATCACTGATGGGCACTGAAAGGCAGTACTGATGGGCACTGGCAGGCATCACTGATGGGGCTGCATTTATAATCATTGCACTGATTATCAGCAGACCCCCCTTTCAGGAAAGTCACGTATCGGCTTTCCTTTAATCACACGCTGTCAGCGTGAGTAGAGGAATGCCAATAACCTGCACTTACTATTTACACTGTGTTTTTTGCATATCACGTACATAAACATAAAGAATAACGTATCCTTGAAGCAGGCTAGTTAACTTGTCACAACAAACCACTGCTCTGTCGTAATTTTACTATAGGCCTGGCGGGATGTGGTTAACTTAATGCCGAATCAGCCCTTCCCTCAGGCACTTGTGCCCTGCAGACTTACTTTGCCTTGTTCATCGCTGCTCCTCTTTCAAGTTTCTTTCTGTAGGTGCAGGGCATCATGAAAACTCCCTTTTTTTTTTGGAATTTTTTTTTATTGTTTTTTGCATATCACGTACATAAACATAAAGAATAACGTATCCTTGAAGCAGGCTAGTTAACTTGTACAAACATTGCTTGACATAGATGAAAAAATTGGGGTGGTGGGGGGGGGGTTGACAAAGGGGGTCCTTTTAACCTCTAATAGTTCGATTAAACAAAATGCATTTGCATAGAGACAACAGTTCATAACAGTTTACCCTCGGGAGTGGGAGCAAAGACAGGGGTGGGGGCATGGAAGTCAAGGGGCCAAAGCAGTCTGATGTTCATGGTGGCTGGTAAGCCGAAGGATCAGATTGATCTAAGAGCTTAAGGTTACCCAGGGACCCTGTGAGACTTCTGTTCAGGTACCAGTTTGTATAGCGGAATGGGCTCATGACCATTTGCATATCTGCCTGAGTCAGTGTGGCTTCCATGTATTTGCGCCATCGTGTGAAAAAGCGAGAAGTAGGGCGAAAGTTCCTTGTGATGGTGTCCAGTCGTTCCATGTAGAAGAGGGATTCTATTGCCCGTTGCACAGCTGGCAGAGTAGGTGGGTCCTTGGAAATCCAGCAAGTCATAATCATTCTGCGAGCTACAAGAAGGACAAGGTGCACCCATTGTGAAATAGTCGCAGGTCCCCCAATAGTCGAGGGGGAAATTTGGGGTGTGCAGCCAAATAGACATAACAGCTGGTCTTTCGGGATCTGCGTGTTGGTAATATTGCCAGCGTAGGTTAAAACCGAGTCCCAGTATCTGGTAATGGTTGGACAATCCCAGAAGCGATGAAGCAGAGTGGGTCGGGGCACAGAGCACCAGGGGCATTGTTTTAGACTTGCGTTGTCTTTGTTGACGTAAAATGGGTAGTAGGCTCTGTGTATTATTTTGAATTGGGTTTCACGCCATGTTTCAGAGGTTGTGAGTTCTCGGACATGCCTGTAGCCATCCAGTATTTTGTCCGGTAATTCATCGTCCCCGAGAAGGGCAGCCCAGGTTTGAAACGGTTTAAGGTGATACTTCTTAGATTGGTGTTGGATAAGGTAAGAGTATAGGTTGGTGATGGAGTAGTCACCTGTCTGTAGTACTGTGTCTATGAACGACTTCTGGAAGGGGTCCGAATTGGGTCCACAGCAAGACCTCAAATAGTCGGTTACTTGGCGATAGAAGAAGATGTGTGTTGGTGGAAGGGAGAATTCATGTGATAGGGATGAGAAAGATTTGAATGCTCCTGGTTCGCCTTGATATATGGATGTAACTGATGTAAGGCCATTAGTTTTCCAGTGGTCAAATGCTTTATGTAGGGTAGATGGGAGGAACATAGGATTTCCTTGGATTGGTAAGTGTCTAGATATATTTGATGGTAGCCCCAGCAGTTTGCGTATTTCTCTCCAAGCAATGATAGTGTCTCTGATAAGTACATTTGACTTAAGATGAGGCGGTAAGGCATTATGACTAGAATGAAGAATAGCCGTTAGGGCATATGGAGAGGTCATTGCCCCTTCAAGGAGGGTGTTGCAGTATTTGGATTGTCCTGCTATCCAGTCTAAGCCCTGCCTAAGTAGACAAGCAAGATTATAAAAACGAATATTCGGCAGACTCGCCCCACCCTCGGACTTCGGGAGACACAATTTTTGCATAGCAATGCGTGGTTTCTTGCGAGACCATAGGAAAGCAGACAGTGCCTTATGAATCTTATGTATATCTGAGTGTTTCAATAGTAGAGGTATAGTCTGCAGTGGGTAAAGTAAGCGGGCAAAGGAAACCATTTTAAATAAGTGGCATTTCCCGAAGAGCGAGAGGGGGAGGGCCGCCCATGTTTCCAATTCCTGAACAATTTTAGTTATCAATGGGGGGTAGTTGAGCACATATAAAGAGGAGGGTTCACGGCCTATATGGATACCTAAATAGGTGATAGATTGTGTCGCTAGGGTGAATGGAGATAGATGTTTCCATTTAGTAGCTAGTCTTGGGTGGAGGGGTAGGATTTCACTTTTGTCAAAGTTAATTCTAAATCCCGAACTTACTCGATAGGCCGCAAAAAGTTCTCTAAGTTTTTCAAAGTCAGAGAGGGGATCAGTGGAGAACAGCAGTATGTCGTCTGCAAATAAGGCAGAGTGTAGGATTTGGTTTCCTATTGCGATCCCACTGATCCCATCCCGTGAATTAAGTATTCTAGATAGAGGCTCAATGGCTAGATTAAAAAGTAGGGGTGACAGTGGGCATCCCTGTCTAGTTCCCTTAGTTAAGGGTATCGATCCGGAGATAAAGTCAGGAGTGACAAGGCGTGCTGTTGGGGATGTATACATTTGTTGGAGGAATCGCATGACTGGTCCTTCAAAGCCGAATTGGGTCAGTACTCTAAACAGCCAAGACAAATCAATGTTGTCAAAAGCTTTTTCTGCGTCGAGCGATATAATAGCAACGTCTTGGTCTGGGTGTGTTTTAGCGTAATTTAGGGCCATTAAAACTTTTCGTATGTTCAACGTGGCAGACCGGCCTGTAACAAAGCCAGATTGGGCTGGATGAAGCAGGGAGGGGAGTAAAAGGGCTAAGCGCGACGCTACGATTTTGGACAGGATTTTGGCATCCACGTTTATTAGGGAGATTGGGCGGTAGGAGCCTGGCAATAAGGGGTCTTTCCCCTTTTTGGGTATCAATTTGATATATGCTTGTGTCCCGGTAGGCAGATAGGGCCCTCCGTTCCACATGTCTGTGTACACATGTTTTAGTGTGTCAGGAATGAAGTCAATGGTCAATTTATAAAATTCAGCTGTATAGCCATCCGGACCTGGGGCTTTAGCGGAGGGCATAGTTTTGATTGTTCGCCGAATGTCTTCCACCGTAATAGGGGCGTTTAGTTCTTCTAGATGTGTATCCTGAAGTTTGGGTAAGCGTACTCTGGAAAGGAAAGCTGCAGCTGCAGTTTGATCTGTGGGGTCAGCTGCGTATAAATCAGTATAGTATTTGGTGAGCAGACTGCTGATTTTGTCGGTTGATGTGGTCAGAGATCCATCCACATCTCTCATGGTAGAGATACGAGTGGATCGCTTCGGTCCTGAGCACAGTTTGGCCAGCAATTTACCTGCCTTGTTGCCAAATCTATGATAGTAAAGTTTGGTGTAGGACAATTTAGCCGTTTCTTGTTGTTCTGCCCAAAGATCAAATGAGCTTTTAGCTTGCTGCCATGTGCGGATATTGTCAGGTGTCCGGTTTAGTATTAGGCGTTCATGGGCTGTGCGTAGGGACTCACTGGCTAAGTTATATTGCTGCCTGTTGTGTTTCTTAAATTGGGAGGTGTAAGACATGATACTCCCTCTCAGAAAAGCCTTACCAGCCTCCCAAAACAGGTTGGGTTCGGTGATATGTGCCCCGTTAGTGTCAACATAGTCGTTCCACGCTACTTGCAGCGTGTGTCGAAAGTCCTCATTATCCATCAGATATGAGGGAAAGCGCCAAGAGGGTGAAGGGGAGGAAGGTGTGGACTGGTTCATACGTACCACTACGGGGCTATGATCGGAGATCCTGGCATCCAAAATCTCAGAGTCATATAGGGAGGGCATTAGGGCAGGGGAGGCGAAAAAGTAGTCAATGCGTGAAAAGGAGTTGTGCGGGGGGGGGGGGAGAAAAAGGTATATTCTTGATCAGTCGGGTGTGTTAGCCGCCAAGCATCAACATAGTGCATGGAGGTGATGTATTGTGCTAGACGAGTGGAACCCGTTATTGTGGGAGCTGAGCTATTTGTACAATGTGTCAGGCTTTTTGTGCGGTCAGTTAATGAGGACATAACCGAGTTAAAGTCCCCGCCCACCAAGTGCATCGTTTCGGGGGCAGTGAGAATCCACTGGACCATGTCTTGGAAGAAAGGAGTGTCTGGTGAGTTGGGAGCATATATGTTGGTAATAGCTATTGGTTTTGAGTCTAACGTCATGTGTAAAGTCAGTTTGCGGCCCATCGAGTCAGCTCGGATATCCCGTATCACATGTCTCAGATTTTTGTGTAGCAGAATAGCTACACCGGCTTTACGCCCAACGGCTGGGGAGCCATATACTGAGCCAACCCACAATTTGCGCAGTCTTTGCAGATCATTTGCGGACAGGTGTGTCTCTTGGAGCAGTGCCACATCAGCACCAAGACGCTTCAGGTGTCTCAGAATGGCCATGCGTTTACAAGGGGATCGAAGCCCCTTAACATTCCAAGAAATAAACTTTAAGTGATTCCCGCTGGTTGGAGAGGCCATGTCTGAAGTGGAGAGGCATAATCGGCTGAGGGTTTGCAGACAGATCCGCTGTCGGACAGAACCTCTGCAACCAGGGAACCAATAAGGCAATCTAGCTGTCCCGAGGGTATAAGGACAGAACAAGTGAATAAAGTTAAGCTAAACATACAACTGTTGAAGGATAGTAACAGTAGAACTAAGGTCACGTAGGATAAGTTTCTAAGATCCGTTACGGACTTCACTTTTTTCCACATGAGGTACAACCAGCAATCACGGTACTCATCCAATTCCCGCTCCTCCCCTGGTGGCCGGAGTTAGGCCAAAAAAGGGGGAGGTATAAGCGGAGACAGTGAGAACAATGTCGAGCTAATTTAAAGGGTGAGTCTATGGATAGGGGTTAGAGACGGAGTGTTGTATCTCCATAGCTAGGGGGGAGTGTCAGCTAGGAAAAGTGCAGCCTTTGGCTGGGATCAATGTGAGGGGCCAGTGAGCCGAACTGATAGCTGTAACCTCTGCGGTAAACATAAAAAAAAAAAAAAAAAAAAAGTCACACAACAATACAGTATTGACAATTATACATGGACAATTTGGTGAATAGATGTGAGGCAAAACGGTTAAGCCTGGAGAAATGCAGCCAGTGGGTTAAGTCCCACCTGCAACAGTTAGTATCGCCACCTATAGTGTGCAAGTGGTAGGAGTAGCATAAAAGGAGGAGAGTGGGAAGACATACCATTAACAATACTACCCGTCTCTCGGACAAGTATCAGAATGTACCATCACGATGGTGCGTCAGCGGTGCCCTGCGCGATCATCTTTCGGTGTGACACGGACACGCTTGTATGGGGGTTTAGTGGGGCTACGTTGTTGCTTGGGGTGCGTGGATGGAGGGAGTTGTGCTGGTGAAGTAGAGTTCCCTGCTGAGTCGGCGTGATCCATATCTGTGCCCATGGTGTTGACATACCTTTCCGCTTCTTCCAGCGAGTTGAAAGCGAGTTGGTCTCCTTCAAACGTTTGGATGCGGAGGGTGGCCGGGTACGTCAATGAGAATTTTATCTGGTTGTTATGTAGAATGGAGCAAACCGACGAAAAAGCTTTGCGTTTGTTCATAACTTCAATGGAATAATCCGCAAACAGCAGTAGTTGTGCGCCATCTACAGTCAAGGAGCGTGTGCGGCGGAACTTTTGCATGATGGCGTTTTTGTCTGCATAGTTCAGGTATTTAACAATAACATGGCGAGGTTTGGCGCGGGAATCAGAGTATTGCCCGATGCGATGCGCTCTTTCGATCGTGCATGGTATGCGAAGCCCCAGTTGCTCAGGGATAATTTTAGCGCAGATGTTAGTGAGCTGGGCAGTGGTGACAGACCCCGGGAGTCCTATGACCCGTAAATTATTTCTCCTCGAGCGATTTTCCAAATCGTCAAGTTTGTCCCAAATCTCCTTGTGTGTGGTAGCCATGCGCGCCATTGACACAGAGGTGACAGCAGCCTCATCTTCCAGAGAGGAGATTCGCTCCTCTGTGTGAGCAATCCTCTGTGCCTGGGCTTGTACTTCCAGGTGTAGCTGTTCTAGCCCTCTGTGAACTGCTGCATCTACTGTGGCAGCTAATGTCGGCCCCAGCAGCGTGACTACAGCCTGTGCTATGCCTGCAGGTGAAGCTGGGTCAGCCGCTAATGTCCCCGGGGCTGTGGAATGCTGTGTGTGTGACTGCCCGCTCTCTACAGGGGACGGTGCGGCCGCCATGTTGGCCGCGAGTGTTTCTCCCGCCGGAGATAGTGAGGCAGAGGCCGCTTTAGCGTACGATCGCTCCACGAAGCGATCCATGGGTGCCCGCAAATCCGCGTGTATAGCGGGGGGGGTCTCCCCGAGGCGTATGCCGGTGTTTGTGGCCGGTTTAGCGGGGAGTGCAGCGGGAGCGGAGGATGGTTACCTCTCCCTCATGTGGCGCCGGAACCGGAAGCCATGAAAACTCCCTTTGTGAAAAGACAGTGCCCTACCCTGGCCTATCCATGTGGCGCCGGAACCGGAAGTTATACAATAGGACCAACTGGCACACTGTTAGATGATCTGAGAAAAAGGGCTTAGTCAGATAAAGCAAATGCCCATTACAGTCAGGGACTGTGGGCCCCTTGGTAGTGTAGCCTAGTCCTAGTGCCCAGCTGTCCTTCTGTGGCTACTAATTCCAGCACTACCTCTTCAGGCACATCCAGCCCACCTGGATGCAGCTGCCCCTTTTACTAGCCCTGTTGGCTGTTGGCCCTGTTGACCAGAGTCCTATCAGACTGACTCTTTATCCATCTAAGGCTGCTCTCACCCAGTCCTCTCAGGCTGCATATCAGTCCGCCCCAACTGTTTCACTCACCAGCCCACCTGGCTGTCTTCTCCCTGGAGATCTCCCAGAAGTGCTCACTGGCATCTGCTGCCCTCACACCTGCTTCCATGCCACTGGACAGGATTCCTCCTTGGGCAGTCAGAGGATCCCTCCTGCACCCAAGTTCCCAGGCCCGAGGTCACCCTAGCAGACTAGGGGGCAGGCCCGAATTTACTCCCCTTGCCGCCCCAAGACCGGGTCCTTCAATTCCGCCACCCCCCCCCCCACACACACAACACCGTTCTCGTCCTTTATCGATGACTGCTACAATAGATCAGTTAAAAAACATATCTCCACACACAAGAACACTCAAAATAACTGACTTTAATTGTACAGACTGAAAATACTCTGTAATGCAGAAAATGCCTTTTAAAGATTATAGCAGTAAGAAACTCCCTACAATTTTTTAGTTCTAACTTTTCTTTTGGCAAACTCATTGATAATATCTTCATAGGACAAAGTATTTAAAAGTTCTGACTGAATGGCAAGTAAAGCTAAACTGGTCAGTCTGGTTTCTATAGGTTAATGCACATCATTACCACTCACTGAGCAGTGGAGCAATCCCAAATAATTGAGCAAGTAAAGCGGCACATTAATACACATACTACAAGAGAGGGTCAGAGAGTGCAGACATACTGCAGGAGATTATCAGAGACTGCGGACATACTGCATAATATTACCAGACTGCGGACATACTGCACAAGATTACAAGACTGCGGACATACTGCACAAGATTATAAGAGACTGCGGATATACTGCATGAGATTATAAGAGACTGCGGACATACTGCACAAGATTATAAGAGACTGCGGACATACTACACGAGATTACCAGACTGTGGACATACTGCACAAGATTATAAGAGACGGCGGACATACTGCACAAGATTACAAGACTGCGGACATACTGCATGAGATTACCAGACTGCGGACATACTGCACAAGATTATAAGAGACTGCGGATATACTGCATGAGATTATAAGAGACTGCGGACATACTGCACAAGATTATAAGAGACTGCGGACATACTGCACGAGATTACCAGACTGTGGATATACTGCACAAGATTATAAGAGACTGCGGACATACTGCACAAGATTATAAGAGACTGCAGACATACTGCACAAGGTTATAAGAGACTGCGGATATACTGCATGAGATTACCAGAAAAAAGAGACCAGTTGTGCCAAACTAAGTGCAGTATATAAAATCACTGTTTAAGTGAGAGTGAATACAGGCATATAATGGATAATCCAGAGGGCAGATGCTTCAACGGGCCCCAATGACAGCTTTGCAGAGAGAGTGCACAGAGGACACAGGAGGCTGTATTCACGCGCTAGCTAGCAGAGAGGGGGCGGGGCCGGGAGCTCCACTCGGAACAGGGCAGCTGTAGTTAGAGCAGTGATCGGAGTGGGCGCGTTAATGGAGCTTCTGGCCCTGCCCCCGGACCTCTGTATTCCCCAGCCAGTGTAGAGGGGGCGGGGCCAGGAGCTCCACTGACACGCCCACTCCGATCACTCTAACTACAGCCGCTCTTTTCTCAGCATACAGGCTACATGGGGCGGAGTTAGCGTGTCAGTGGAGCTCCCGGCCCCGCCCCCTCACTGCTGGCTAGATCGGGAATACAGCCTCGCACTCAATTCACGAGTAGCACGGGCTGCCCCTGTCACCACTGCCTCCCCAAGGCCTGGCCTCGGTGGCCTTGTGGGGAATCCGGCCCTGCTAGGGGGTTACCCTCAAAAGCTCATGACAGCCCCCTAGCACTCCAGCTCCAGATTCCACTCCAGCTCCAGATTCCACCCAAACTCTCCTGCTCTGCTGGGCTGATCCTGAGTATTAGAGGTGGCCTTCCCCCTGCCAACCCATCTGTTGGGGATTGGTCAGGGCTCTCATGAATACTCCAGGCAGCTCCTCCTAACCCCCCATTCCCAACCCCCCCTCCTCCTAACCCCCCACCCTTCCAATTTCTCACAAGTTCCAGAAGTAGAGGAAGGTGCCAGAGATACTGCCTGCTGAGTCATACAAGCCTCACTGGATCACTCACCCGACCCAGATTCAAACAGAGGCTTGGCTGCCAGCCAAGCCAAAACTGAAACTTGTATCATACTTACCATAATTTTCCTTTCCTGGTGCCTATCCCTGGCAGCATACAGATGATAGAGCTCCGCCTCTACTCCTCCTACAGGACTAGTAAATAGCATAAATTAAAGACAGTCCCTCCCCAACACTCTTCGTAACATAGAATACCAAGGGTGGGAGCGAATGCTGCCATGGATAGGCACCAGGAAAGGAAAATGATGGTAAGTATGGTACAATTTTCTGTTTTCCTGGTGCCTCCATGGCAGAATACAGATGATAAATAACTAGCTGACATGGGTGGGATAATGGCAATAATAAGTAATTTAATTACAAAAGGAAATTACAGCCTAAACTGCCCTCCTTCCAAACTCTACAGTCGTGAGAGCCCCCGGATCAACAGGGTAGTGCGAGAAGACCAGGTGGCTGCCCTGCAAACCGTCTCCAAAGAAACATTAGCCCTTGCTGCCCATGAAGTTGAGACTCGGGATGGAGGCTCCATATTCTTTGCCCTGTAGGTCTTCTGAATCAACTTTATAACCCAAGATGCCAGAGTTCTGATGGAAGCAGCTTCTTTACCTCTGTATTTACTAGTATATATATACATTGCACATATATACATATATACATATATATATATATATATGTATATGTATATGTATATATATACACATATACACACACATACACACACATATACACACACACACACACACATATATATATATATATATATATATATATATACACACACACACACACATAAAGACCCAGTACAGTATACACATATATATATATATATATATATATATATATATATGTGTGTGTGTATACCGGGTCTGTATGTGTGTGTGTGTGTGTATATATATATATATATACACACACACACACACATATAAAGTATATATATATATATATATATATGTGTGTTTGTATACTGGGTCTGTATGTGTGTGTGTATATATATATATATATATATATATACACACACACACACACACACACACATTCTTCCTCCTCTTCAATTTTTTTGTTAATCCTTGCTCCTACCATAGAGCAGTGTCAGGAAAAAAATCCTGCAGGGATAGGCAAAACTGGATATTTTTACAGAAACAAAGACGCCCGCGCATGCACATTGGCTACCAGCGCAGAGGGCTCTACTCAGCAGTTCCCTCACCAGCCAGCAATTGTGTACCTCACCCCGGACCGCTCATGCGCCAATACGGCAACGAGTACGCCAAGTGGCAATGCTGCACAGAGCGTGGCTGGGAGATGCCAAGAGAGCATGTCCTCCTGCCACACACTGGATGAACCGAGCGCCCTGAAGTGGCGGTGTACAAGCGATGCGCCAGGGGAAGCACCAGCTCCCCAAAACTAGCATCTAGCCCCAAAGGGGCATAAACCAACAAGCTTGCCCTGAACTCATAATGGGAAGTAACAGGAAACTAACAAAAATGACAAGGGGAAAGGAAAGAGAGAGAGAGAAAACAAAAGAACACAGGAAGCCTGGGTTACAAGAGCTGATCCTTCTGCGAATCCGCCTGTATGCATCGTAATATGAAATGGCAGACTACGTTCCTGTGAGGAAACTCTGCGAGAAGACCCCAAAAGATCCACAGAAGGGGTTCTGAGTCTTATTAGCGTTGTGAGTGGCCTAAGAACAGGGACTGCACACGGGAAAGGCTAAACCCGGTGGAAGCTGCCAAAGCAGAAGTATGGACATGCTGCCACTCTTCACCAGCACAAGAGGTATGAGGGGAAAAAAAAGGAGAATGTTGGGGGAAGGACTGTGTCTTTAGTTTATGCTATTCACTAGTCCTGGAGGAGAAGTAGAAGCGGAGCACTATCATCTGTATGCTGCCATAGAGTCACCAGGAAAACATTTTACCTACACTAACAAAAAAATCTTAACACTTCCTACTCTAGCACACTAGAGGGTGCTACACCTGTATGGGAAATGAACAAATCCACTTTTTTTTGCTGATTTTCTGAACCACCTACTGCATATCAAATGAACTTAATTTGAATGTAGATCCTCCGTCTGTAAAACTTTTTTGAACATTTCTGCTGTTTCCAGAAATGCATGCACATATGAACACATGCAAACACATACAGTATCATAGTACCAGCAAATCTGGGTTGAAATTCTAGCTCATTTTATAGAATATCTATAGTTTGCTCCAGTTATCACACTGGGAATAGGATGACAGACTCTTTGAAGTTGTGACTGTCAAGCAATGCATTCAAGGTTGATCTTCTGCTATAAACCCCTGCTGATAACCTTTTCATTCTATTTCTCTGTGGTTATACTGAATGTTATTCTTGTTTTCTATTGATGCACATATGGAAGTACAGTAATTGTAAGATGCTCTAATATTTCTCTTATAGTCCCAGCAAATATTAAACCCTTCAAATTTTTAATATTGCATTTGATTGCAATGAATATTATTACTTGTATGTTTTAGGGGAAGAACTGAACAGACCAAACACTGTAGCAAGGCCATGTAAACTAGAGTCTAGGCAAAAAAGTTTAGAGGTGGGCAACTGATGCATTTTCTTCAACATATACCATTTGTTTCTTTTATTCCTATGTAGAGGTTTGGAGAAACATTAGGAAATTAAAGTGGAGATGCAACCAATCCTTGTTTGTTAAAATCTCTCTCTTTTTTCTCTCTCTCTTCTCTATCTAATATATATATATATATATATATATATATATATATATATATATATATATTTCATTTATTAAGGCAAAAAAGCTGTCCAAACCTGCCTGGCTTTATGTGAAAAATTACTGCTCCCTAAAACTAATAACTTGGCAATCAAGCATTTACAATAACTGGCAACAATGAGTGGTTCACATTGCCGTGGAGCAATTTTGGCCCACTCTTTGCAGTCCGGGCTTTGACTAGGCGACTCCAAAACCTAAATTTTGCTTTGTTTGAACCATTTGTTGGTGGACTTGCTATTGTGTTTCGGATCATTGTCCTGCTGTATAACCCAAGTGCACTTGAGGTCACAAACTGATGGCCAGACATTCTCCTTTAGGATTTTCTTGTAAAGCTCAGAATTCATGGTTCCATCAATTATGGTAAATTGTCCATGTCCTGAAGCTGCAAAGCAGCCCCAGACTATCACGATACCACCACCATGTCTGACTGTTGGTATGATGTTCTTGATATGAAATGCTGACACGCACACCTTCCAAAAAGTAATTTTTTTGTCTCATCAGTTCAGAGAATATTTGCCTAAAAGTCTTGGGGATAATCAAGATGTTTTTTGGTAAATTTGAGATGAACCTTTGTGTTCTTTTTGGTCAGCAGTGGCTTTGGCCTTGGAACTCTCCCATGGATGTCATTTTTGCCCAGTCTCTTTCTTATTGTTGAATCATGAACACTGATCTTACCTGAGGCAAGTGAGGCCTGGAGCTCTTTAGATGTTGTTCTGGGTTATTTTATGACCTCCTGAATGAGTCGTCATTGTGCTCTTGGAGTAATTTTTGTAGGCCAATCACTCCTGGGAAGGTTAACAACTGTTCCAAGTTATCTCCATTTGTGGGTAATGTCTCTCACTGTGGTTTGTAGGCATCCCAATGTCTTAGAAATGGCTTTGTAATCTTTTCCAGACTGATACATGTCAATGACTTTGTTTCTCATCTGTTCTTGAATTTCTTTAGATCACGGCAGGATCTTTTAGCATGCTTCACTTTGTCAGGCAGCTTCTATTTAAGTGTTTTTTTGATTCAACAGGTCTGACAGGCCTGGGTATGGCAAGTGAAATTTAAAGCGGGGCTCCACTGCCTCTGACGTTTTTTTTTTTTTAAGTGACTGTTCTAAACAAATTAATTTGTACATTTGTTACTCACATGTCCCATTTATAGAAAGTTTCCCATTCGTTTTTTTTTCCTGAAAGAATGCTTTATAAGGTTGTTATCCATCGGTTTCATCTTGCCTGTGGGCATGTGAAGCCCACAGGCATTCTCTTCCGGGATCTAGTGACGTGCATCTCCCAGAATGCAACGCCCCGTTCTAGGTAAGATCTCGCGCATGCGCAGTAATAGTGCCATAGGAGCGCCGTCAGCAGCTCCTGTTGCCATTACGGGCGGCGTTGAGGCTTCGAATTCGCACTGTCTCCTGGGAAGAAGAGAAAAGGATCCCAGGAAACAGTGCGGCACTAAGGAAGTGGCGTAATAGCCGCCACAACCCCGCCCATATTCAGCATGGGAGGGGGCAATTACTTTTTTCACATAGGGCCAGGCAGGTTTGAACAGCTTTTTTCCCTTAATAAATGAAATAATAATTTAAAGGGGTGTTTCACCTTACAATTTTTTTTTATAAGTCAGCAGCTAAAAAAAAAGTAGCTGCTGACTTTTAATAAGTACACTTACCCGCAATGTCGGTCGTGGAGGACGAGCTGTCCCTCGGCGATCCGGTTCCAGCGCCACCATCCTCAGTAAGGGAAACAGCTTCCCGTTTTCTACTGCGCATGCGCGAGTCGGCGTGCGGCCAACTGCGCATGCGCGAGTCAGTGCGCGGCCGACAGCGCATGCGCGAGTCTAATTTGTGAATGGGGAATGCGATGTGTTGTGGGACATAGTTCCCATAACACACCACGCCCCATTCACTAGAAGACGGAAGGAGAGAAGATCACTGCGGCGCTGGAGGAGGCAGATTAGGACGATCTGCCTAGCAACAGCCATTTCTGGTAAGTAAAAAAAAATATATATATATATATATATATATATATATATTTTTTAATTGTTACTAACATTTTTTTAAAGTTTTTGTTTTCAGGGTGTGCCACCACTTTAAAAAATGCATCTTGGATTTACTTGGTTTATCTTTGTGTAATATTAAAATTTGTTTGATTATCTGAATTCTTAACCGTGAGAAATATGCAAAAGAAATAAAAAAACAGGGAGGGGACAAATATTTTCACAGCACTGTGTATATATATATATATATATATATATATATATATATAATATATATATATATATATTAGTCTTTTGTAATAGTTGTGTATGAGGCCCCGAATTCTTGCAGGTGGTTCATTCATCTTAGCAAAATGCCTCCAGGTAGTGCAAAGTCTTTGGTTGTTTTGCATTAACCGCACATTTGAGATCTCCCCATTGAGTGGCTTAATGATAGTAAAGCGGAGCTCAACCCTATTTTATAAAATTATCTCTATCAGATTGCATTAATGTAATAAAATAAAAACGGACCTTTTTTTTTCTAAGGTACCTCTGTTTTACAGCTGTTCTTCTGTGCTTCCTGTTTGTCTAGTCTTCGGATATGGGCGGGTATTTTTCGGCTATTTCGTCATTTCCCTTAAGCCGCACTGACTCCTGGGAGCTTGCTCCCAGGAGTCATTGCGGAGGGATGCCGCGAGTTATCTCAGGATTTGAAGAACAGAAGTGACGCTATTACGACCGTCTGTGTTGTTTACATGCTCCACAAAGCTACTATTGAGCATGCGCGGGAACGAGCAAAGCATGCTGGTAGCTCAGCATCGAGGGAACAAGGAAGTAAATGCTTTTGGATTTCACATGCCCACAAGCAAGATGGAAACGGCAGGACAGATTTTAGATAAGTTGATCTTTAGACCCCTTTCACACCAAGGGCGTATTGCAGGCGCTATAGCGTTAGAAATAGCGCCTGCAATCCGCCCTAAAACAGCTGCACCATTGTCTGCAGTGTGAAAGCCCGAGGGCTTTCACACTGCAGCGGTGCGCTAGCAGGACATCAGGAAAAGTCCTGCCAGCAGCTTCTTTGGAACGGTGAAGGAGCGGTGAACTCACCGCTCCTCCAGAGCTGCTCCCCATTGAGATCAATGTGGCAGCGCTGTAATACCGCTATTGCGGCGTTTTTCGGGGGTTTTAACCCTTTCTCGGCCGCCAGCGGGGGGGGGTAAAAGTGCCCCGCTAGCGGCCGAAATGCGCCGCAAATCGACGGTAAAACGCTGCTAAAAATAGCGGCGTTTTACCGCCGACACTATGGGCGGTGCGGTGTGAAAAGGAGTCTAACAACGAAAGCGGACATCGGGCAAGCTCAATCTCCAAAACAGTGAGTTTGCAAGTGTCAATGTTTGATTGTGTTAATGTTTGTCTAAAAAAAAAGTGGAGCTCCGCTTTAAGGTCACCTTTTTCTGCTGTAACCACTGGAGGGTCAACTGGCCCTGTGCCTATGGTCATTGTCATGCTGGAAAGTCCAAGAGAGTCCCATGCACAACTTTCAGGTAGAAGAATGCTAATTGTCTGTCAGTATTTTCGGATAACAGAGTGCTTTCATCTTGCCATCAATTTTCACAAGATTCCCTGTGCCTTTAGAGATACCAAAACAACAGTGAGCCAGCACCTTGCTTCACAGTAGGGATGGTATTCTTCCCCCTTTAGGCCTTGTTGGGCATTCTTAAAAACATAGCGGTTATGGTTTTGATCATACAATTTTTTTTGTCTCGTCACTTCAGATTACAGCATGCCAGAAGCTGTGAGGTGTGTCAAGGTGTTGTCAGACATATTGTAATCAGCCTTTTTTGTGGCATTGGCAAAGTAAAGGTTTCTTTCTGGCAACTCGATCATGCAGCATTTTTGTTCAAGTATTGTTGTATTATGCTCCTTGAAACAACCACATACCCTTTTTCCAGAGCAGCCTGTAATTTTTTGGAGGTTACTAGTGGGTTTTTCTTTGTATCCCAAACAGTTCTTCTGGCAGCTGTGGCTGCAATCTTTTTTGGTCTACCTGACCTTGGCTTAGTATCAAGAGAATCCAGAATTCTCCACTTCTTAATACGTTATTGAACAGTACTGACTGGCATATTTAAGACGTTGGATCACTTTTTATATCCTTATCCATCTTTATAAAGTTTCAATACCTTGTTATGCGGGTCTTTTGACAATTCTTTTTTGCTCCCAATGACTCAGTATCTAGTCTGTTCAGAGCATCCATGTGAGAGCTAACAAACTCATTGACTATTTATACACAGACACTAATTGCAATTAAAAAAAAAAAAACACAGATGTGGAAAATTAACCTTTAATTGCCATTTTAACCTGTATTTGTCAGTCACCTTGTGTGTCTGTACCAAGGCCAAACATTCCAGGGTATGTAAATTATTGATCAGGGCATTTGGGTGATTTCTGTTATCATTATGATTTAAAAAGGAGCCAAACAACATGTGATAATAAATGGTTTCATATAATCCCTATCCCTAAATAAAAGACAGTTTTTTGTCATGATCAGTCATATGCTCAATATCAAAGCCAATATGTCTTTGATTTCTGCAAGAGTATTTTTGAGCACAACTGTATTTTGGAGGATTCCTATTGCATTATTTACAAAATAAAGGAAGCTTGCAGGGAAAAGTGAATTAACAGTCTTTTTAATTTGTAATTTTTTTGGTATACAAGAGAAAAAATCAATCCCAAAATCAACACTAGACCCTTTAGATCTTGCATGAATTTGAAGAGAGAACCTTGTAAAAAAAATGACTTGAGGTTCCCCTCAATTACACAAACTTAAACTGAGCATTCAGCCAGGCAGGCCAGAAACCATACCAGGCCACATGCCCTCAACATGCCCCAGCAGACTAGGTCCGACGGTCTTTCCGACGGACTTTCGGCAGAGTTTCCACAGACTATTCGAACAAGCAGACTTGCGCACACACAAACGGACTTTCCGGCAGACTAGGTCTGACGGACTTCCCAACGGACTTTCGGCAGAGTTCCGACGGACTTTCCAAATAAATGGACTTGCCCACACATGGACTAAAGTCTGTTCATTTTGAACGTGACTCCAGGTATGACGAGACTAGAGAAGTAAGTCAATCTCGCCGCTTTCATAGGCGAGATTGATACCTTGCGAGCCCCGTCGCCTGGTATGTATTTTAAGGGGAACCCCCTACGCTGAAAAAATGGCGTGGGGGTCCCCCCAAAGTCCATACCAGATCCTTATCTGAGCACACAGCCCGGCCGGTCAGGAAAGGGGGTGGGGATGAGCGAGCGCCCCCCTCCTGAACCGTACCAGGCCGCATGCCCTCAACATGGGGGGTGGGTGCTTTGGTGAAGGAGGGCGCCCTGCGGCCCCCCCACCCCAAAGCACCTTGTCTCCATGTTGATGAGGACAAGGGCCTCTTCCCGACAACCCTGGCCATTGGTTGTTGGGGTCTGGGGGCGGGGGGCTTATCGGAATCTGGGAGCCCCCTTTAATTATGTGAATGAGTATGGGGTACCCCTACCTATTCACCTGGGGAAAAAAGTGTAAAAACAAAAACACACTAGACAGGTTTTTAAAGTCATTTATTAGTCAGCTCCGGGGGTCTTCTTCCGACTTCTCCGCACTTTCCGGTTCTTCTCTGGTAAAATCCATACCAGGCGACGGGGCTCGCAAGGTGTCAATCTCGCCTATGAAAGCGGCAAGATTGACTTCCTTCTCTAGTCCCATCGTACCTGGAGTCACATTCAAAATGAACGGACTTTAGTCCGTGTGTGGGCAAGTCTGTTCATTTGGAAAGTCCGTCGGAACTCCGCCGAAAGTCCATCGGTTCCCCTTAAAATCCATACCAGACCTAAGGGACATTGTCGCCTATCTCTCTATCTCTAATGTGTTTTTTCTATTGCAGCGAGGGCGAGATGTACAGTATCCTGCAGCCGAGATCCTATCGCGTTGGAAACATTCTCGTGGGCAGGTGATGTAGCTGCCCTTGCGTCGTATTTGGTCCGTCGGACCAGCATACAGACGAGTGGACTTCCCGATAAGAACTGGGTCCTGTGGACTTCCGGCAGGAAGATTTAAAACATGTTCTATTTCTAGGTCCGTCTGACTTTTGGGAAGAAAAAGTCCGCTGGAGCCCACACACGATCGGAATATCCGACGGATTTCGGTCGGCCGGACCAAGTCTGCCAGAAAGTCAGATCGTGTGTACTGGGCATAAGGGGTATATATAGTATCCCTTTTCAATCACGAAAAAATTTCCTTTTTAAAAAAACTCCCAAAAAATCCAGTGTTTTAATCCAGTTCCAATCATGATCAACATTACTCTCTGATCATGAAGTAAAAAAACAAATCGAAACACCATTCTAACCACTAGCACCAAATTATCACCACTTATGACAGTCCTAAGGAACTACACTGGCCCCTACACTATACCTGCATTTGATAGGGTATCAGCCTCTTGCTATTTGTGTACAGCAGAGATGGAGAATAAGAGGAAGAAGCAGTACAAGGAACCAATCAATTTGTGTATTGACAAGAAGCATGCTGATAAGAAAAGAAAGCAGATTGACAGAGAGACAAGCTTATGACTTTGCCACTCTTATTTCACTCATTATTTATTTCATTCAGTCACAGGCTGATCTGAGTTTAGAGGAAGTAGGTTGAATGATCATTAAACTGAGGATTTTGTTTGTTTTATGTAATCTTTATAATTTACACAGACAAAAGAGAAAAACCAAAACACTATTGCAAATCATAATTTTCTAGCCACTTAAGGACCGAGCCTCTTTCTGAGATTTGGTGTTTACAAGTTAAAAACATTTTTTTTTGCTAGAAAATTACTTAGAATCCCCAAACATTATATATATTTTTTTTCGAACACCCTAGAGAATAAAATGGCGGTTGTTGCAATACTTCAATACTTTCTGTCACACCGTATTTGCGGTCTTACAGGCGCACTTTTTTTGGAAAAAATACACTTTTTTGAATTAAAAAATAAGACAACAGTAAAGTTAGCCCAAATTTTTTTTAATATTGTGAAAGATAATTTTACGTTGAGTAAATTGATACCCAACATGTCACGCTTCAAAATTGAGCCTGCTCATGGAATGGCAACAAAAATAGGCGATGTTTAAAAAATTCTACAGGTTGCATGTTTAGACTTACAGAGGAGGTCTATGGCTAGAATTATTGCTCTTGCTATACTGATCGCGGCGATACCTCACGTGTGGTTTAAACGTATGCGTTCGCTTCTGCAAGCGAGCTTGGTGGGACGGGGCACATTTAAAAACTTTTTTTTTTTTTTCCTTATTTATTTTAACTTTTACTTTATTTTTTTACACTGTTCTTTTTAAAAAAAAAATGTGTCACTTTTATTCCTAATACAAGGAATGTAAACATCCCTAGTAATAGAAAAAAAGCATGACAGGACGGCTCCGGTAAGTGGCGGAGGGCACGAAGAGCGGCACCTTGAAGCCGACTGCCCACTGAAGAAGAAGATACCAGGGTTATGGCAGCTATATGCTGCCATAACAATGGTATTCCTCTTCAAAGTTTCAACATAAAACGACGGAGGCTGGTCTGTAAGTGGCTAGCACAACAAGGTAAAGTAAAGATTCATGAAAACACAATAAGCAAAAGTTGGAAATTCAATATGATTTCCTCCTTATTTAACTTCTATTTCTTCTATTTAGAGCTGAGGATTTATAGTGCTAGAAAAAAATACAGCAGGGGAAATCTTTGGATTAAAGCTGAATATTTCAGCAAAAGCTGGTTTTGTTGATGTCTGTATAACATTTTTTTCATCCCTAGTACAGCATACTGCTTATGCTGGAAAAAAACTCCAGGATATTGTTAAATTCTTTCCAATAGCATGTGTTTTAATTTTTGAGTTTTATTAAAGTTTGAATGGTTGTTTTGTGTTAATTTATTTCAAATTTATCACATCGAAAACTAAAAAAATTCTATCTATAGTCCAAAAGAACTATACAGAAATAGAATACATACACAGCTGTTAAACAAAATGCATGACTTAAAAATGTCACAAGTATTTTTGCCTTGCCAAAATAAATTTAAGATGACTGGTGTCACTTAAAATTAGAACTTGTGTTGTATATTTTTTCAGGAATTGAACTAACCTAAAAATAATACATACATCAAAAATGAAGCACAACTATAAATAAAAAAAAATGATATTGAGTATATTCCTCCACACAAGGTTTTTGCCAGTTGCAGGTCAGTGTGCAAGGGTTCATATGTTCTCATCAACACTTCAAACCTTGTGCAAGCATGCACGCTGCTGCTATTGGTGCTGAATAGGGTTGGGCCCGGTGCTCGATTCGAACCCACGTTCGAATCGAGCACCGGGCGTTCACCCGCTCGGCGAGCCCAGAACTATTTGGGCCGTTCGCATCACATTCGTGTGATGCGAGCGGCCCGCAATGCATTGCGGCCGGCGCAGTGCATTGCTGGCTGATGATTGGCACTGTGACCCCGCATGCTTGGCCAATCAAAGCGCCGGCAGGACGCCTGTAGCCAATTAAAGCTCAGGGGCTTTAGTACACGCCCCACTCTATAAAAGGCCGCCACGCCGTCGGCCCAGGGCACATGTGTTCCGGCTTTTAGAAGAGTTAATAGGCAGTCTGCTGATTGATTTCTTCTTTGCTAAACCATTGCTGAGTCATTCAATACTGATCATTGCTGCTGATTGCACAGTGCTGAGTGTGACATTATCTGCTGCTGGGGATTAGTCTGGTGTGTGCGTGCTGTTAGCACAGCATTGCAGTAGCACCAATCGCAGTGCTGTTAGAACAGAATTGCACCCCAACTTTCTGTCCCAACCTTCTTTCCCAACCTTCTGTCCCATCCCAGGCAGGCAGGCAGGCAGGGATTTATAGGAGCCATATTGTGTTTGTGTCAGCACACATAGGAGCTAGTGTGTGTGTTGTCAGCACACATAGGACCTATAGTGTGTTTGTGTCAGCACACATAGGACCTATAGTGTGTTTGTGTCAGCACCAGTAGGACCTATAGTGTGTTGTGAGCACACATAGGAGCTATATTTTTTTGTCAGCACACATAGCACCTATAGTGTGTTTGTGTCAGCACCCATAGGACTTATAGTGTGTTGTGAGCACACATAGGAGCTATATTTTTTTGTCAGCACACATAGGACCTATAGTGTGTTTGTGTCAGCACCCATAGGACCTATAGTGTGTTGTGAGCACACATAGGAGCTATATTTTTTTGTCAGCACACATAGGACCTATATTGTGTTTGTGTCAGCACACATAGGACCTATAGTGTGTTGTGAGCACACATAAGAGGCTATATTTTTTTTCAGCACACATAGCACCTATAGTGTGTTTGTGTCAGCACACATAGGACCTATAGTGTGTTGTGAGCACACATAGGAGCTATATTTTTTTGTCAGCACACATAGGACCTATAGTGTGTTTGTGTCAACACACATAGGACCTATAGTGTGTTTGTGTCAGCACCCATAGGACCTATAGTGTGTTGTGAGCACACATAGGAGCTATATTTTTTGTCAGAACACATAGGACCTATAGTGTGTTTGTGTCAGCACCCATAGGACCTATAGTGTGTTGTGAGCACACATAGGAGCTATATTTTTTTTCAGCACACATAGCACCTATAGTGTGTTTGTGTCAGCACACATAGGACCTATAGTGTGTTGTGAGCACACATAGGAGCTATATTTTTTTGTCAGCACACATAGGACCTATAGTGTGTTTGTGTCAGCACACATAGGACCTATAGTGTGTTTGTGTCAGCACCCATAGGACCTATAGTGTGTTGTGAGCACACATAGGAGCTATATTTTTTTGTCAGCACACATAGGACCCATAGTGTGTTTGTGTCAGCACCCATAGGACCTATAGTGTGTTGTGAGCACACATAGGAGCTATATTTTTTTGTCAGCACACATAGGACCTATAGTGTGTTTGTGTCAGCACACATAGGACCTATAGTGTGTTTGTGTCAGCACCCATAGGACCTATAGTGTGTTGTGAGCACACATAGGAGCTATATTTTTTTGACAGCACACATAGGACCTATAGTGTGTTTGTGTCAGCACCCATAGGACATATAGTGTGTTGTGAGCACACATAGGAGCTATATTTTTTTGTCAGCACACATAGCACCTATAGTGTGTTTGTGTCAGCACACATAGGACCTATAGTGTGTTGTGAGCACACATAGGAGCTATATTTTTTTGTCAGCACACATAGGACCTATAGTGTGTTTGTGTCAGCACCCATAGGACCTATAGTGTGTTGTGAGCACACATAGGAGCTATATTTTTTTTCAGCACACATAGCACCTATAGTGTGTTTGTGTCAGCACACATAGGACCTATAGTGTGTTGTGAGCACACATAGGAGCTATATTTTTTTGTCAGCACACATAGGACCTATAGTGTGTTTGTGTCAGCACACATAGGACCTATAGTGTGTTTGTGTCAGCACCCATAGGACCTATAGTGTGTTGTGAGCACACATAGGAGCTATATTTTTTTGTCAGCACACATAGGACCTATAGTGTGTTTGTGTCAGCACCCATAGGACCTATAGTGTGTTGTGAGCACACATAGGAGCTATATTTTTTGTCAGCACACATAGGACCTATAGTGTGTTTGTGTCAGCACCCATAGGACCTATAGTGTGTTGTGAGCACACATAGGAGCTATATTTTTTTGTCAGCACACATAGCACCTATAGTGTGTTTGTGTCAGCACCCATAGGACCTATAGTGTGTTGTGAGCACACATAGGAGCTATATTTTTTTGACAGCACACATAGGACCTATAGTGTGTTTGTGTCAGCACCCATCGGACATATAGTGTGTTGTGAGCACACATAGGATCTATATTTTTTTGTCAGCACACATAACACCTATAGTGTGTTTGTGTCAGCACACATAGGACCTATAGTGTGTTGTGAGCACACATAGGAGCTATATTTTTTTGTCAGCACACATAGGACATATAGTGTGTTTGTGTCAGCACCCATAGGACCTATAGTGTGTTGTGAGCACACATAGGAGCTATATTTTTTTTTCAGCACACATAGCACCTATAGTGTGTTTGTGTCAGAACACATAGGACCTATAGTGTGTTTGTGTCAGCACCCATAGGACCTATAGTGTGTTGTGAGCACACATAGGAGCTATATTTTTTGTCAGCACACATAGGACCTATAGTGTGTTTGTGTCAGCACCCATAGGACCTATAGTGTGTTGTGAGCACACATAGGATCTATATTTTTTTGTCAGCACACATAGCACCTATAGTGTGTTTGTGTCAGCACCCATAGGACCTATAGTGTGTTGCGAGCACACATAGGAGCTATATTTTTTTGACAGCACACATAGGACCTATAGTGTGTTTGTGTCAGCACCCATCAGACATATAGTGTGTTGTGAGCACACATAGGAGCTATATTTTTTTGTCAGCACACATAGCACCTATAGTGTGTTTGTGTCAGCACACATAGGACCTATAGTGTGTTGTGAGCACACATATGAGCTATATTTTTTTTGTCAGAACACATAGGACCTATAGTGTGTTTGTGTCAGCACCCATAGGACCTATAGTGTGTTGTGAGCACACATAGGAGCTATATTTTTTTTTCAGCACACATAGCACCTATAGTGTGTTTGTGTCAGCACACA
The DNA here is from genome assembly GCA_028564925.1 of Lithobates sylvaticus. Lineage (NCBI taxonomy): Eukaryota > Metazoa > Chordata > Amphibia > Anura > Ranidae > Lithobates > Lithobates sylvaticus. The sequence continues at coordinate 652,091,791 of CM053026.1, forward strand.
TAGGACCTATAGTGTGTTGTGAGCACACATAGGAGCTATATTTTTTTGTCAGCACACATAGGACCTATAGTGTGTTTGTGTCAGCACACATAGGACCTATAGTGTGTTTGTGTCAGAACCCATTGGACCTATAGTGTGTTGTGAGCACACATAGGAGCTATATTTTTTTGTCAGCACACATAGGACCCATAGTGTGTTTGTGTCAGCACCCATAGGACCTATAGTGTGTTGTGAGCACACATAGGAGCTATATTTTTTTGTCAGCACACATAGCACCTATAGTGTGTTTGTGTCAGCACACATAGGACCTATAGTGTGTTTGTGTCAGCACCCATAAAACCTATAGTGTGTTGTGAGCACACATAGGAGCTATATTTTTTTCTCAGAACACATAGGACCTATAGTGTGTTTGTGTCAGCACCCATAGGACCTATAGTGTGTTGTGAGCACACATAGGAGCTATATTTTTTTGTCAGCACACATAGGAGCTATAGTGTGTTGTCAGCACACAAAGGAGCTATAGTGTGTTTGTGTAAGCACACATAGCAGCTATATTTTTTTGTCAGCACACATAGGAGCTATAGTGTGTTTTCAGCACACATAGGAGCTATAGTGTGTTGTCAGCACACATAGGAGCTATAGTGTGTTTGTGTCAGCACACATAGGAGCTAGTGTGTGTGTGTGTGTCAGCACACATAGGAGCTAGTGTGTGTGTGTGTCAGCACACATAGGAGCTAGTGTGTGTGTGTCAGCACACATAGGATCTAGTGTGTATGTGTGTCAGCCCAGTTCTTGTCATCTAAGGCAGCCTCTATCTGCCATAGGGCCCTGTTGCTGTCATCTAAGGCCTCCATCTGCAGGAGTTAGTGTGTGTGCTGTGTGACTCCAGCACAATATACACTACCCACTACAATGGCTGGAAGACCACCAAGGAGAGGCAGACAGCCCAGAGGCAAGAACACAGAGCAAGCAGGCTCTGTTTCTAGAGACAACAGTGCTGGTTGTGGACATGGTCGTGCATCGTCATCAGCACGTGGCCATGGGACACGCGCGTCTTTGTTTTCGGCAGGTGGACATGTTGAGCCGCATCATGCTGAAGGCTTGGTAGAATGGATGACCAAGCCCTCCTCATCCTCCTCATCCTCTCTCACCCAGGCTCAGGGTTCTGGCAGAGCAGCTGCCAACGCGTACTCAATGGCATCATCAGGCACCCCTTCCCTAGACCACCATGTCCTCCTGAGGAGTCCCCCGAACTGTTTGAGCACAGTGTTGGGTACATGCTCCAGGAGGATGCCCAACGATTTGAAGGCTCGGATGATGATACCCAGCTTGAGGAAGGCAGTAGTGTGCGCGCAGAGAGAGGGGATGCTGAAGGACAGCAATCTGGCAGTAATGTTCCACCAGCTGCAGCTTACTGCCAGGTTTGCTCTAGTGGTGAAGAGGGAGGGGATGATGAGGTCACTGACTCCACGTGGGTGCCTGAAGGGAGAGAGGAGGAGGAGGAGGAGGATGCAGCGGCACATGTCCAACGAGGCAGGATGCCCCCTGGAGGCCAGCTAGAGGCCAGCACACCAACTGAATCACACCGCAGAGCTCCGCCTGTGCAGGGCGCTGCCTCTGCACGTTATCACAAAAGTTCTTTGGTGTGGGCCTTTTTTGAGACGAGTACATCAGATCGCACCACTGCTATTTGCAATATTTGTCTCAAGCGTATCTCGCGTGGCCAAAACATCAGCCGCTTGGGCACCACAAGCATGACCAGACATATGTCGACCTGCCATGCAGCTCGTTGGCAAGCGCACATTAAAGACCCACACCAAAGAACAAAGCGGACCTCTCCTTGCTCCTCATCAGCTGGGATCTCCATCCCCACTATATCTTCAGTCCTCTCTGAAAGCTGCTCTGAGAGGACTGAAGGTGTGTCACAACCAAGTACTTGCAGTACACCGACGTCCGATTGTAGCAGGCAAATTTCCCTGCCCCAGCTGCTGGACCGTCGAAAGAAGTATACTCCCAGCCATCCACATGCCCAGCGGTTGAATGCTAGCTTGGCTAAATTGCTAGCACTTCAACTGCTGCCTTTTCAGTTGGTAGACTCGACCCCCTTACGTGAGTTTGTTCAATGTGCGGTTCCTCAGTGGCAGGTTCCCAAACGCCACTTTTTCTCACGGAAGGCGATTCCGTCTCTCTACCGGCATGTGGAAGGCAATGTCCATGCCTCGCTGTAACTGTGAGGGCTTACAGTCTTGTGGCAACACCGTCCACCACCACCACCACCATCAAAGCCCCAATTTTTCTGCCCTGTTCAACAGGTGCATGCAATTACAAATCTTGATCTAATAACTCACAGCAGGGCCCATTCCTGCGCCCACCAATAGTAATTGTGAGGGCTTACAGTCTTGTGGCAACACCGTCCACCACCACCACCACCACCACCACCACCAAAGGCCCAATTTTTCTGCCCTGTTCAACAGGTGCATGCAATTACAAATCTTGATCTAATAACTCACAGCAGGGCCCATTCCTGCGCCCACCAAGAGTAACTGTGAGGGCTTACAGTCTTGTGGCAACACCGTCCACCACCACCACCACCAAAGGCCCAATTTTTCTGCCCTGTTCAACAGGTGCATGCAATAACAAATCTTGATCTAATAACTCCCAGCAGGGCCCATTCCTGCGCCCACCAAGAGTAACTGTGAGGGCTTACAGTCTTGTGGCAACACCATCCACCACCACCACCAACAAAGGCCCAATTTTTCTGCCCTGTTCAACAGGTGCATGCAATTACAAATCTTGATCTAATAACTCACAGCAAGGCCCATTCCTGTGCCCACCAAGAGTAACTGTGAGGGCTTACAGTGTTGTGGCTACACCAACATCTAATGGGGCAAATTTATGCAGAGTATATACGGCAGGCCCCTACTTTCAGATTACTCAACCCCCATCAATCCCCCCACTTCTGATGGGCCATTGGCAATAACTAGGGTTTTGGCAGGTAACCCTCTGCACTTCATTGATTGGCAAATGGCTCAATAATGTGTGCTGTACTTAACACTATTGGCAGCCCCCAGGAAAGATAAAATAACATTTCAACCCCCCCCCCCCCCCCCCCCCCCCACAAAAAAAGGCAGGCACATTGTGACATTATGAAATTACCAAGCAAGCTAATAGGAGGGAAAGAAGACAAAAAAATAGGAAATGGAATGTATGGAGGCAGCCCCTTGCACTACATGCTTTGCTGAATTCATCCCTAAAGATGCCCACTATAAAGAGGTAGGTATATAGTGTGTATGGACCTTGGGAAAGCCAGCAGATAAAGGATTGGTACCATCTGACAGAGCAGTTGGGGGAAGGGGTTCCTAATGAGTTTGCCCCCCCCCCCACCAAAAAAATAAAATTAAAAAGGGGCTCTACATGAAGTAAACCACACAGCAAACATTTGTGCATATTTTAGGGGGTGTTTGGGGGCAAACAATACTATGCAGCAGACAAAAGACATTGCTTAAGTGACTAGGCCATAGGTGTCTATTGGGGCAGAAGAGCATGCTGGTGAGGTAAGTGAAGGGAAAAATGCATGAAGGAGAAAAGGGGCACAGCATATTAGAACATATTGCAATCATGGGAATTAGGGAAGGAGGTCAAAAATAGAAGACATTAGCAAACAGAGCATACATAGAAGGGAATAGTAAAGTATAAATGTTACCTTAATATAGTCCTCCTGCAGGACCTGGATGATGGCAGAACAGGTCTCTGGAATAATGATTCCCAGGGCCTGGGGAGAGATACCTGAAGAACTTCAAATCCTGAAGACTTCTCCCTGTCGCCAAGTACCTCAACGTGGCAACAAGCCTCTGCTCCGGAGTAATGGCTTGTCTCATGCAGGTATCCTGCCGGCTGATAAAGGGGGTCAGCAAAGCCAAAAGACGGTGAAAATCGGGGTCCGTCATCCTGAGAAAGTTCCTGAAATCATCAGGATTATTCTCCCGGATCTCACGAAGCAAAGGCATGTGCGAGAATTGGTCACGCTGAAGCAACCAATTCTTGGTCCACATACTCCTCGTCACTCTGTTCATGGACGGGTCTTGGCTCAAAGCTAAAAGCCCGACACCAATTCCGCGTACAGCACGAACTCGGCGACGAGTACACACGGGAAACATCGCTCACAAACAGTCGCAAAAGGTCGGCTGGTCAGAACGGACAAACAGAAAGCACCGATAAACAGCAAGGCCTGAAAGAACGAAATGAATACCAGCAACGAGCAGACAATAAGCAGTGCAAATCAAAGCGTCCTATATCAAGATATAGGCCGCAATGACCAACAAATGCGAACTGACTACACGCACTAATAAACAGATACGCACGACAAGCACAAACTGAAGAGCAGTAACGATCTGAGTCAGAAAACTGAGAAGCGCGAATCTTAAGTCACCAAACTTCGACTAACTCTCGATAAACACGGGATCAGCAGAAGGAGCCCAACGGGTGCCTGACGTGGTGCTGAACTTCCCTTTTGTAATCTCGTGGACGACGACTTACGTCACGACGTTCTTCCAGACCGGATATTCCGACAACGTAGTCCGACCGTGTGTACCCAACTTACAAACGACTCCTACTTGCAAACGGAAGGAGAAAACAGGAAGTGAGAGGAAATCTACCCCTAGGAAGGGAAATTCAATCCTGTTAGATTTAATTTGGGAAAAAGGTATCTCCTCTCTACTGATTCTTGTTTCAATTAAAACCCCACTTTTCCAAAAACATTTGTCATTGGGACGGAAAGTGAGGTGAAATGTTCTGAACAGATGTGTAAAGACAGCAAGTGTTACAGGGGTGATAACCCCTCCCTATGTTCTCCAAAAAGCTTAAAAATAGATTTTTTTTGGATGGAGCTACACTTCATAATGTACCTGTTCAGATTCTACTTAAGAACATACCTACAGTCCGTGTCTTGTTTGCACCGCCTGTATACTACTGTTCAGAGTATATAGGGTTGTAGGTATAGGGTTTTATTTTGGGTGTGGGGTCCCCCTTAATATTCATACAAGACCCAAAGGGGCTGGGGTGGGGGGGGGGGTGATGGGGTAGCCATGCCATTTTTCTCAAGGATTTTCAGCCATATGGCCAGGACAAGACATGACATTAAAGCCGCAAGGGGTTTTAAATGGCTTCTTTTTTTCCTTTACAAATGTAATTTTGTGCAGGGACAGTTCTAAACACGGGAAACACATGCCATATCACAGGCATACTTTAGACACCCCCCAGGTACCATATTTAAAGAAATATTTCACTTTTTTTTTCACTTTATGCATCATTAAAATGACTGCTCCCGAAAAAACGTTAGTTTTTAAAAGTTCTTTTTGCATTGATATATGTCCCCTGGGGCAGGACCCGGGTCCCCAAACCTGTTTTATGACATTAACATGCATATTGGCCGTTGTAATTAGCAATTTTGATTTCGAACGTTCGCGTCCATTGTAAAGAATAGGGTTCGAAAATTCGCGCAAACTTTCGGTCCGTTCGAAGGTTCTGGTGCGAACCGAACCGGGGGTGTTCGGCTCATCCCTAGTGCTGAATCAAATGTATCTGCATAGACTGGGTCTTCAGCAGGACTCTGTGCCTCAAGAACCACTTTCTTTAACTTTTACTGCCTTGCAATAACCAACCTGACTTCTCCTATGACCTGCTCTTATCATTATTATTATTACTAAGGATTTTTATACCACCAACAGTTTGCGCAGCATTTTACATCATGAGGACAGACAGTAGAGTTACAATACAATTCAATATAAGAGGAATCAGAGGACCTTGCTTTTTAGTGCTTACAATTTAAAAGGGGGGCTTAAGTAACCAAAAGGTAATAACTAGGAGAGGAGCTGATGGAGAAAATAAAAGTACAGTTGTTAGGTGGAAGCTGGATAGGCTGGATTACGGAAAGAGGACACAACTGTGAGAGGTGCGAGAGAAGAGGTAGAGATAGCATGTTACAGAGAGGAAGGAGAGCTGAATGGGGAAACAAGGTCACCTGCAGTCTGTTTGGTATTTTTTATAGTAGTTTGCTATTGATTTTGTCTGTGTGCAATTGCTGAAGTGCATAGTGCCAAGTATACCCCCTTTATTAAAGAATCCACTTTATTGAGAGAACCCCAGCCATGTGCCCACCAGTCATGTGCTTCCCCAATAAAGTTGTCTAGATTTATACTATTATGGATGGGGGTGTTATTTTGTCAATTAGTCAATCAGGCATTAGGTGGGCCATACGTGGTCGAATATCGGCCTGTTCAGCAGGAACCAGCAGAGATTCGAACCATTAATGGGCAAGCTGAATGTACCAAGTCGATTTATCGATTAACCTGGGTACAAACAGTCTGTCGTGTTCTTTTGCAATTATAGCAGCCGCTAGCGATAATCATTGTCTTCTCCTGGCTAGGACAGCTTCCCTGCCCACCCATCCTCCCCCCGCGGGAGCAGAAAATTGCTCAGCAGAAGTAATTCCCCTGTCAGCACTGTCTGCAAGGACACGTGACTCGCAGGGCAGAGTTGAAAAGGTTAATATGAGCCCACAATTTAGGTAAGAACAACATAAACTTTACAACAATGTGGACAGGGCTACAGATTGTGAAAAGCAACAGCGTACCATAGACACATAGACCATAGACACAATGAGAACAATCAGTCAGTTTTCAGTTTTAGGTGGATATGAAAAGAAGAAGCATATCTGTGGAGGGACAGAAAAGAGATGTTCAGATGAGGTAGAGCGGAAGTTTGCCTATTTAATTAAAATAACAAGCTTTTTTGAAAGAACCTCAGACTCATGCCTTTAATTACACTTTTATTTGATACTGCATTGACTACCGGTTTACCGGTTGCTGATCCTGGCTGAACCCTAAACAAAGCACCTGCCTGCTTATTTTATACTCTGCTGCTCACCAGGTGCTAACCTGGCTTGTTCTTGACATTCTGCTGTCAGTACTGTACTTCCATGCTCACAAGTCCTCTCAAACCTCAGTAAATCACAGTCACACTGAAGAGCACTCTGGTCTCTTGTGCTACCTCTTACCACTATCAGTGATTGGAGATGCAAGAGAGGCTATGCTTATCATTTCAGGCTCCTGATCAGGTATGTGACAACACTAGTGACCAGTGCTCAATCAATCTCTTGTAATGGAGTATGTAAAAATAGATTCCTGTCCATTGAATATTGTTGTTCCTTGATACACCTCCAATTATGGATCCTTACAGAAGAAAACTGCATGTGCTAATGTGTCCCACTGAAGAATTGGCAGCCATGTCAGAAATGCAGAGGCTGTACATTCAGAACATAGGAAATATGTTCCTCTGGGTTGTAATTAACTTTGAATATAAACTTTGAGGCTAACTGAACACTGTGGCAAATGACACCTTCTTAGCTGATATAGCTTTGATGGACTATAAATAACTATATAACTTAATGATATGCTCACAAATTAAGATAACATATGTCTTTCATGGCCCTCCACTGCATGGAATCAGCATGACCTTTTTTTTTTTTCTTTCCATGGCACACATATAGTAAAGTTATCAAGCTTTCCAATGCCCATGGATTTATTTCCTGTTTTCCACAGAGCAAACCTTGATTTTATGAGAAACCTGGAGGGTACAAAATGAAATTAAATTTGGAAAGCATAACATTAGAATTCCACGTTACAAAGTGCTCCCTAGACATGTAGATGTCGTTTTAATGTTTGAACTTTATATTCAGCTGTTGTTACAGGCAATCTGACAGCATAATAATTTAGTACTGAACTTGACATTGTTCCAAACTACAAGTTAAACAGTCTGAACATCTATATTTTGTTTTGCCTTTTGGGTTTTTAAATAAATGTAGACATTGATTGAAAGAATAATTGTAATTTCTTTCCATTTTCTGATTTATTTCGATATTTTTTTACCTGTAAGTACTTACCATAAACAACTGTCTGCTTGCTAGATTTCATCTCTTATACCAGCAGTCTATTGGATATTTTAGAATACAAAATATTGAGCTATATATTTTTTTTACTTTAGATAAAGTTCTACAAAAAAGTCCAGTGTGAAAGATTGTTTAAAGTCTGAAAATAACATATAGAGATATGTAAATAATGATACAGATTAATATTTTTCCTGGCGTGTAGGGAACTCAGCTCTGAGCACTTCCAGGATCAGAGCTGTCAGTCCCAGGTCTCTGTGGTCAGCCTGTGCTCAGTCAGCTTTAACAGAGTGCAATGATGACATTAGGTCCACTATCCAATTGATATCTCCATAAAGAGAACCTGTCACCTGCTTTATGATATCACATAGGGGACTTATCAAATTCCTTGTGATAGCAATAAAGTTAAATTAAAAAAGAAATGTGCCCAGCCATATATCTACAGTGGCTGGGCAGGAAGTGGTTAAAGTCATTCTGGGAGGGCATACCCATATGTCTATGGAGTCTAGCCACTTGTGCACTCCCTCAGGGGTGTGCAGTATTGTGACCTGTGATTAGCCCCGCACCATGTGATGGTTGTGTCCAATAGTGATATCATAGTCATAGTGATCACAAACATAAAGAGAAGCCTCATGTTGCAGCATCAGCTCTCCTTCCCCTCACACAGAGAGCATGAGAAGGAAAATGCAATCTGTGCTGGTCTGTCAGGGATCTGTGAGTTTGTGTGGTTTCAGTGGCAAAACACACACACTGCAGCCCTCTACAGAGCCTAATTGCTGCCAAACCAGTATAACACACACCAGTGAACGATCAACATCTGGCAGTGTCCCCAGTGCACCATCAATATCTGTCATAGTGTCACCAGTGCAGCATCAACATCTGAACACTATGTATATCTACAATGGCTAGACAGGAAGTGGTTAAAGTCATTCTGGAAGGATGTACCCATATGTCTTCCCATTCTAGCCACTCGCGCACACCCTTGGAGTGCACAGTAGTGCGATCTGTGATAGTTTTGTGTCTTTTGCACCTAGTGCATCACCAATCGGGGGTTCTGTGTCCAATCACAGAGATTTCAAATGTAAAGAGAAACCGCATGTTGTAGCATAGAGTATGTTTTTCAGGAATTTGAGTTTAGAGTGATTTGTGTGATTTCAGTGTCAAAACAGACATACTTCAGCCATCTATAGAGCCCGATTGCAGCCACACCAATGTAACACACACCAGTGCACCATTAATATCTGTGAGGGTCCCCAGTGCACCATCAATATCTGTCAGTTTTCCCAGTGCACCATCAACATCTGTCGGTGTCCCTAGTGCTCCATCAACATATGTCAGTGCCTCCAGTGCACATCAACATCTGTCATAATGTCACCAGTGCACCATAAATATCTTTCAGTGTCTCCAGTGCACCATCAACTTTTGTCAGTGTCCCCAGTTCAATATCA
>CM053026.1:652101680-652117557 GCA_028564925.1 Lithobates sylvaticus
GATGGGCACTCAGGTGGCACTGATGGGCACTCATAGGCGGCACTGATGGGCACTCATAGGCGGCACTGACGGTTACTTATGGGTGGCACTGATGCACACATATAGGTGGCACTGATAGGTGGCATGGATGGGCACTGATGGGCACTGATAGGTGGGCATGGATGGGCACGGATGGGCACTGATAGGTGGCACTGATGGACGCTGATGGGTGGCATTGCTGGGCATCCCTGTTTTAAAACATAAATATGATGTGCCAATCAGTGCCCATCTGTGGGCACTGATTGGCATATTTTGTGCATTTTTTTTAACATGTGGATGGCCATAGGGGATGTACCTGGCCATCCACATGCTGGGGGCTTCCCTGGTGGTCCTGGGGGCTTCCCTGGTGGTCTAGTGTGGGCATCTGAGGGGGGGCTGCGCACAATCAGCGTATACCCCCCTGTCAGGAGAGCCGCCGATCGACTCTCCTCTACTCGCGTCTGTCAGACGCGAGTGAGGAAAAGCCGATCAACGGCTCTTCCTGTGTACATCGTGATCAGCCGTGATTGGACACGGCTGATCACATGGTAAAGAGCCTCCGCTGGAGGCTCTTTACCGAGATCAGTGTAGCGGTGTGTCAGACTGACACACCGCTCCACCGATCGCCGCGATGCGCGCCCCCACGGGTGCGCGGCGGCTGTTATCCTGAAGGATGTCATATGACGCCCAGTCAGGATAACTAAACCACTTCCCGAACGTCAGTCTGCTATTGACCGGGCGGGAAGTGGTTAATAAATGGACATCCGCATCAAGCAGGCTCTATACTCACTGCTTCCATAAACAGTGAATAAAAAAAGTATTCATACCCCTTGACATTTTCCACTTTTTGTCATGTTACAACTAAAAACATAAATGTATTTTATTGGGATTTTAAGTGACAGACCAACACAAAGTGGCACATTATTGTAAAGTGGAAGGAAAATGATAAATGTTTTTTAAGTATGGCGTGCATTTGTATTCAGCAGCCCCCCCCCCCCTCCTGAGTTAAATACTTTGTAGAACCAACCTTCACTGCAATTACAGCTGCAAGTCTTTTTGGGTATATCTCTACCAGCTTTGCACATCTAGAGAGTGACGTTTTTGCCCATTCATCTTTGCAAAATAGCTCAAGCCAGGGCTCAAGTCCTGCGGGAACGAATGGGAACTGAGTTCCTGTACTTTTTCAGTTCCCTTTAGCAGCCGTGTCCTGCAAGACTTTGTATGCGAGCTGTGTGGCAGGTGCTACACCAGCAGCTGTCGACACAGCTCGCAATAGTAAGTGCCGCACACCTGACCATTCAGGCATTGCCAGGAGGGGGCCCCATGACAGCTTCCGCTTCGATCTACCTGTCAATCACAGCTAGCTGATGGGTAGATCAGGTCCCTGCTGCTAAGAGATTGAATTTAGTCAGACCTCTCGTGATGCGCTCCTCCCTGCCGGCCCCTCCTGATTTTCTGTCTCCTCATCTCCCCCCCCCCAGTCTCCTGCATACTTGCTCTGTGTGTCCCGCTGAATCCCCCCTCCTCTATCTTCAGTGCCATATGATGAGAGAACCCAGAGGAGGAGCACAGCTATTCTGCTCACAGGACATGCAGGGAGAGAGGTGAGCTGAGGGAGGAACATCAGTTGGGGGTGGTAAGCTGAGCACAATACCTGGCAAAGTTTAATGCCAGGAGGGAAGTTTATGTGGAAATGTGTGAAGGGTTGGAATAGCAGCGAGCGTGTGTTGGAGCCCTGCAGAGTTTGCAGCCCCCCAAGCTAACATACATCTCCTAAGCAGGAACACATCACTATGTCCCCAAGCATTCTGTCTAGATAATGTGCAGTTAATTTATGACCTTTCCGTTTAACCCTGTGTTATCCAAACTCTGTTCAATGAAAAGTGTAAATTCACCACATAAACACTCTATATACAAAATAAAATTCCCCAATAAAGATCAGAACATGATGTTCACATTTGCATGGAAGCACAATTGAATGAATGCTGATTATTAAGAGAATTACCGTATTTATGTTTATTGAGGATTGTTTTTTTTTATGTACTAACAGTTAAGCTTCATACACACAATACGAAAATTGGATGAAAAATACCACTTTTGAAGCGTTCGTGCATATGAGCGCATCATTTTTTTTTTTTTTTTTGGTGGGCGAGTGGATCTTGGGTGGGAGTTCCCACACTTTTTTCACCAGGACTTGACCCCTGGCTCAAGCTTTGTCAGATTGGATAGAGAGTGTCTGTGAACAGCAATTTTCAAGTCTTGCCACAAATTCTTTGACTGGGCCATTCCAACACATGAATATACTTTAATCTAAACCATTCCATTGTAGCTCTGGCTGTATGTTTAGGGTCATTGTCCTGCTGGAAGGTGAACCCCCGCCCCAGTCTCAAGTCTTTTGCAGACTCAAACAGTTTTTTTCTAACATTGCCCTGTATTTGGCTCCATCCATCTTCCCATCAACTCTGATCAGCTTTCCTGTCCCTGCTGAAGAAAATCATCCCCACAACATTATGCTGCCACCACCATGTTTCACAGTGGGGGTCGTGTGTTCAGGGTTATGTGCAGTGTTAGTTTTCCACCACACATAGTGTTTTGCTTTTAGGCCAAAAATTTCAATTCTGGTCTCATCTGACCAGAGCACCTTCTTCCACATGTTTGCTGTGTCCCCCACATGGCTTCTAGCAAACTGCAAAAGGGACTTCTTATGGCTTTCTTTCAACAATGGCTTTCTTCTTGCCACTTTTCCATAAAGGCCAGATTTGTGGAGTGCACGACTAAAGCCCCATACACACGGTCAGACTTTTTCATGGATTCTGTCCGATCGGACAATGTTGTTGTAAAATCAGACCGTGTGTATGCACCATCGGACAGTGTACGTCGGTTTGTCCGACGGACAAAGTCTTATCTCCTGCTGGAAAGATTTGCCGTCAACACGGTCCGATCACACCAAATCCGATCGTGTGTACGGTTGTCCGACGGACAAAGTGCTACGCATGCTCAGAAGAAATTCTGTGACGGAAGCGCTCGGTCAGGAAAAACTACCTTTCCTAATCGACACAGCACATTCGTCACGCTGCAATGTTAAAATGTCTTTAATGCAGCGCATTCTCTTTTTCTTTACAATGCAACAAGAATGACATGTTTTAGCTGCTCCTATTCACCCGCACTTCTCACAAACTTAGTTCTTTATTACTTTGCAGCATTTATACACTACATGTTTATTTTTACTCAGATCGTAAAAGAATCTTTGTTATATTTTTACCATGATTTGTCTTTTTTTTTTTTTTTTTTTTTGGTAATACATATTTGAAGGTTTTTTTTTTTTTTTTTTTTGGAGGGGGGTTGTGTGTCTCAACTTAGCAAAACCACATTATTAACATTTGTATTTGTTGCTTAAATTTACTAGGAGTTTGTTTGTTGTTGGTGCCCCTTGTTAATTCTACTTTAGGATTAGTGAAATGTACCTGCCTACTCACAAATAATCTGTCATTGTAGAAAAGTAAAACACATAGGCAATGATTATTTCAAATCAAAAAGACCTTTATTTAGGTGTCAGCAACAAACCAAAGAGGAACGCAGCCGTGGTGAAACTTGGGGAATTTGCAAAGCCTTGGCCCCCCACGGCAACCATCATTTTTCAAGCGTAGAAAATTGGGGGCCTGAGGAGTACGTATATTAAGGGGAGTGCAATCTGGTCCTGAAGTCCAAAGTATCCGTAACTGCAGCAGATGCCATCTAGGTCCCCAGGCTCTGGTACTACAAGAGGCTCCATCTTCTCTCAGACCAGACTGAATCCAGGTCGTCACTCTCAGGTCTTCCTTCCACGCTTCCTTGCACGCTGTGGCTGTCGTGCTGGTGGGGTGGCAGAAGGAGGAGGAGGAGGCGGAGCATGGTAACTATGGCAAACATGTGTGACTGGGGTCATCTCCCCAGCCCTACCCTTATTTAGGACATGGAGGATGAGCCCCTCACACATGTTGCGTTGCCTCACCTCCATACCCATCATTTTTGTGACAACCACCGAGCCAAAGGTCTCCTCGTCGGCGGCTGTGGCATGTAGGGAGTCTGAAGCCTCTCTTATCATCCTGAGCGCTGACTCTGCCGCATAACCCCCCTCTTGGCTGCCACTACCCACCTGGTGGCTGCCACTAACCCCTGCCTCCTCCTGACTGCCACCTTCCACAGCCACCTCCTGGCTGAGGTCTTCCTGTGTATGAAAAAGGGACATAGTTTCAGTTATTTGTTCATCAAACACACACAATTCTCATCTTGTGACTGTTGCAAAATGTTTACAATTAGAAAACCATACAATTCTCAGCCCTGCAGTTTAGATTGTGGCCCCAACTGTCTCCAACACTACTGTCAGTTGATATGTCAAACACGTTAGGAACTAAGCAATTGGGTATCCTGAATTAAGTGAACATCATTCATTATTCACATAAATGGTAACCAAACTACTATACCTGGAACAAGCTGGGCTCCTCCACCTCTTCCAGACTGGAAGGCCCAGGTTGCTCCTCGGAAGCCTCATCAGGGGTGGCCTGCGCGCAAGGAAGCGTGGAAGGAGGAGTCGAGAGTGGCTCCGTGACATCAGCCTGGTCTTTGAGAAAATGGAGACTCTGATAGTACCAGAGCTTGGGGACATAGACCTCATCTGCTGCAGTTGCAGTTTCTTCAGACTTCCGGACCTTTTTGCTCTCCCTGATATACGCACTCCTCAGGCTGCCAATTTTCTTTCTTATATCATCAACAGTTGCCGTGGGGAACCTTGGCTTTACAAATTCCACAAGTTCCTCCAGGGCTGTGGGCCTCTTTGGTTTGTTGCTATAATGGGGGTGTTTACCCTGCCATAAAACGGGAAATTCCCTATATTTGGCAATGAAGAGGGGGAGAAAACTCATGTCGTTGAATCCCTTCATAATCTCTGCAAGACACAACACCACACAAAACCATATAAATTATGTCAGGCTAAACTCTCCTAATCTTCTCCATAAAGAAGCCTCAAGTTCGAATCAGTCTAGGCTAGTTATGTACCAACGTCAAATTGTACCTTCGTTTGTAGCGATCGTCTCGTGCGTGAGTTTTCTCTCCCCTCGTCTCCCAGATCGTGGCTACGACACAGGCGTGTGACGTTTTATATACAGTGCGCATGCGTCAAACTCCGTCCGCCCCTGACGATCTTTCTCGTCTATTCCCCACCCCTTCTCTTTACGGCGCAGTGGGGAGAGCACATGGCGTGGACACAGCAGGTGCGCCCCAAATATCCCACCAACGAGGAGGAGGACGAGGAAAGTCCGGAGGCAGAAACGTCACGATCCCGGAGCCTGAAATTCAAGGCCTCCAATATGTCATTTGGAGAAATGTTGGAGATGGTGGACATATTAAAGAGGAGCGACTATGATGGGAAGTATGGGCCTTACCTCAACCCCAATGTCCGCAAGGCCAAGATCATGTCTAAAGTTGTGAGAAGGCTGTACAATCAGTTTGGGGTACAACGATCCAAGGAGCAACTGAGGAAACGCTGGTCAGACCTGAAACTGAGGGAGGCCGATCAGTACAGAAAGATCAAGCGAATTCTTCTAAAAAGTAAGTAGTTGTGTTTTGTGTTTTAGTTCTTGCTTGCATACTGCTCCATGTGGTTTGATTTTTTCAAAGTTGTACATTCCAAAATGGCCACTTTCAGGTTCGTCTGTGCATTCGATCGTACTCAGCCTCGATCTTTCTGCCACTGGCATGATCGTGTGTGTCCATTCTATCGTACGCAACCTCGATCGTTCGGCCACTTATAATATGATGTTTGGTGTTTTTTTTGTGGAAAGGAAGTTTGTTCTCACTAGAAATGTCATCAAGAATGTAAAGCCAATTTATTCAATGTAAAGGAGAGGTCACCCAGTAGCTGTTTACCCATCTGGACTCTAGAGCACTAGTGCTGGGACACCCAAACCCCCTTTTTATTATGCTTTTCCACACATGTGCTCCAGTGGATACTAGTGGGGGGTCTCCATCAGACAAACTTCAACCAAAAAGCTAGTAAGTTTAGCACCTTTACAAAGTGACTACATTCATGTAGTTGGCATTTGTAACTGGCCAAACAAAAATAGTGTCCGACACTTTCAAGCAATGTTTGTCATTTCCTATTTCTGCCCTCAATAGATTGTGTTGCTAAATATTCCTTTTGTACATTCTCATAGGGGAGCGAAAACTTGGGCCGTCTGAGGAAACCCCAAAACCAACACCTCCCAAAAAAGGTGAAAGAGCAGAAGCAGAGGAGGAGGAGGAGGAAGGAGAGATCATCGAACTTGGAGAAATTGTCACCACAACAGGTGAGTGTGGGAGAACACAGCTACTGGTAAGCTAATCAATGTATGGCTGCCTCATTTCCAACACCAGATTTTTTTATGTTTGTGTTTTTTAGGTGACGTGGATGTTGTGGAAGAAAAATCGCACTTTACCACAGAGAGTGCCCACGTACTCATCGGGGAGATAATGGTCTGCAATAGAGATCTAGATTACATAAAGCAAAACATCAATGATGTTCAACAAAAATTGAAGAACATCATTGATGTTTTAGGAAAAATATGAAAACGCACCAAGTAATTAACACACATTTGTGCCAGCTTCTGAACACATTTGCAACTTAAGAACTGTGTGAAATTTGGAACATGCACACATTGTGTCCACATGTGCTAGCTCCCATCATGGTGGATGAATGCCAACGTTTTTTTGGGGGTGCAAACACTTTACAAACTACGAAAGTGGTTGTGGTGAAGGGGTTGCACCCCCAAAAAACGTCCATTCATCCCCATGATGGAAAATGGCACTTTTGAAGCTTCTAGGCATGTGTTTTACCATCTAATGACCATTTTCAGACCCAAATTGTGTGCATGTTCTAAATTTCCACTTTCCAGGGGTGACCCCCCCATGTGATGAAGGCAAGATCAAACACACTTTGAACATATAGTCATGTCTGATCTTGACTTCACTTTACAAAGTTGCACTTTCCAAGTTCATAGGTTCTGTTTTGCTCCATGCCTGGTTTTACCAATTGCGCAATGTTTGTAAACAATGTTGTAAATAACCAAGATGTTGTCAGTTTGGGCGTGAAGATTGTAAACGCACTTGTGAATGTTTTCCAAGTAAACTTTTTTAGTTTTCTAAATGTGTGGCTTCCTTATTTCAAAAACACAATGCATTATGTATGTCAAATGTAAAGGATATGGGGGGCAATTGGTGTTATTTACTAAAGGCAAGTCCACTTTGCACTGCAAGTTTCTTTTCCAGGGCACTTTTTCACTGCACTTGTAGAGCATAGTGGATTTGACTTATGTAAATGACACCCACAGTGCTTTGTACGAAAACACGGAGCACAGCATTTTTGAGAATACACACATGTCTGACCTGGTGATGAAAAGCAGTATTTTGGGTGTCAGTTATGCAGTACAAACCTTATCTAGACCAAAGATTAGGTATCAAACACACAACATGAGAAGAATCTTTTTGGGAAGAAGAGACTGTTACCTCCTTTTGCCCAGAAAGTGCATTCCCACTGTCGAAGGCAAAGGGAAAAAATTTCAAGGTAAAATAAGCTAAAATGAATACTGAAATGACCAGAAATCATAGGTTGGTTGAAATATCAGATTTATTAAAAAATGCCTCTCACACATCGTCAGGCAGAGCAATGGCCCCCCTACCCACAAAGTACTCCATATATTGCTCGCGGACCGCGCGGGCATTTAGAGGGGGCAAGGCTGGACGTGCCACTTGAAGGGCTGTGAGGTCCGCATTTGGAGGGCCCTCCACATCTGGGCCAACGGGCACCACATAGTTCCTGTTATGTCTTTTGAGGAAGTTGTGCAATATGCAACAGGCAAGAACTATGTGGTTCAGTTTGTATTCCGCCAAGTTAAAAGCCGTCAAGAACAGGCGGAAGCAGCTGGCCAGGATGCCAAAAGTGTTCTCCACCACTCTTCTGGCTCTGGACAGCCTGTAGTTGAAGACCCTCTGGTCTGGGGTGAGGGTCCTCATCGGGAACGGCCTCATCACATGGGGAGTCAACGCAAACGCTTCATCTGCGACAAAGACGAAGGGGAGTCCTTCTGCATTCTCCTCTGGAGGTGGCAAGCACAGACTGCCACTTTGGAGACGCCAGTAGAACTCCGTGTGCGTAATGGCTCCACCATCCGAGATCCGGCCGTTCATCCCCACGTCCACATACATAAACTCGTATGTCGCCGACACCACCGCCAACATCACTACACTATTAAACCCCTTATAATTATAATAGTAGGACCCCGAGTTGGGCGGTGGGACGATGCGGACGTGTTTCCCATCAATTGCCCCTCCGCAGTTAGGAAAGTCCCAACGGCTGGCAAAGTGGGAGGCCACAGTCTGCCATTCCTGTGGCGTGGAAGGGAACTGTGGAGTGAAACAAGAAAAAATAATTAGTCACTTTGCACATAAACATTGCAAGCAGATTAGACAATCAACATCTTGGAACAAGAGCATTTTTGTAAATTTGAGGCTGGAAAGTATTTGCACAGAAAAGTAGAGGCTCCCCTTCACAGATTACTCACCCCCCATCAATCCCCACACTTCTGATGGGCCATTGGCAATAACTAGGGTTTGGGGGGGGGGGGGGGTGGTGGACAGGTAACCCTCTGCACTTCATTGATTGGCAAATGGCTCAATAATGTGTGCTAGTTTGGCCAGACCCTCTGTACTTAACACTATTGGCAGCCCCCAGGAAAGATAAAATAACATTTCAAACCCCCCCCCCCCCCCAAAAAAAAAGACAAGCACATTGTGACATTATGAAATTACCAAGCAAGCTAATAGGAGGGAAAGAACACAAAAAAAGAGGAAATGGAAAGTATGGAGCCAGCCCCTTGCACTACATGCTTTGCTGAATTCATCCCTAAAGATGCCCACTATAAAGAGGTAGGTATATAGTGTGTATGGACCTTGGGAAAGCCAGCAGATAAAGGATTGGTACCATCTGACAGAGCAGTTGGGGGAGGGGGTTCCTAATGACTTTGCCCCCCCCCCACCAAAAAAAAAAAAAAAAAAAAGGGGGAAAGGGGGCTCTACATGAAGTAAACCACACAGCAAACATTTGTGCATATTTTAGGGGGTGTTTGGGGGCAAAAAATCCTATGCACCAGACAAAATACATTGCTTAAGTGACTAGGCCATAGGTGTCTATTGGGGCAGAAGAGCATGCTGGGGAGGTAAGTGAAGGGAAAAATGCATGAAGGAGAAAAGGGGCACAGCATATTAGAGCATATTGCAATCATGGTATTTAGGGAAGGAGGTCAAAAATAGAAGACATTAGCAAACAGAGCATACATAGAAGGGAATAGTAAAGGAGAAATGTTACCTTAATATAGTCCTCCTGCAGGACCTGGATGATGGCAGAACAGGTCTCTGGAATAATGATTCCCAGGGCCTGGGGAGAGATACCTGAAGAGAACTTCAAATCCTGAAGACTTCTCCCTGTCGCCAAGTACCTCAACGTGGCAACAAGCCTCTGCTCCGGAGTAATGGCTTGTCTCATGCAGGTATCCTGCCGGCTGATAAAGGGGGTCAGCAAAGCCAAAAGACGGTGAAAATCGGGGTCCGTCATCCTGAGAAAGTTCCTGAAATCATCAGGATTATTCTCCCGGATCTCACGAAGCAAAGGCATGTGCGAGAATTGGTCACGCTGAAGCAACCAATTCTTGGTCCACATACTCCTCGTCACTCTGTTCATGGACGGGTCTTGGGTCAAAGCTAAAAGCCCGACACCAATTCCGCGTACAGCACGAACTCGGCGACGAGTACGCACGGGAAACATCGCTCACAAGGTCACAAAAGGTCGGCTGGTCAGAACGGACAAACAGAAAGCACCGATAAACAGCAAGGCCTGAAAGAACGAAATGAATAGCAGAAACGAGCAGACAATAAGCAGTGCAAATCAAAGCGTCCTATATCAAGATATAGGCCGCAATGACCAACAAATGCGAACTGACTACACGCACTAATAAACAGATACGCACGACAAGCACAAACTGAAGAGCAGTAACGATCTGAGTCAGAAAACTGAGAAGCGCGAATCTTAAGTCACCAAACTTCGACTAAATCTCGATAAACACGGGATCAGCAGAAGGAGCCCAACGGGTGCCTGACGTGGTGCTGAACTTCCCTTTTCTAATGTCGTGGACGACGACTTACGTCACGACGTTCTTGCAGACCGGATATTCCGACAACGTTGTCCGACCGTGTGTACGCAACAACAACATCGGACAAAGTACGACGGACAGAATCCGACCGACCTGGTCCGCGGATTGTCCGACCGTGTGTATGGGGCTTTATAGTTGTCCTGTGGACAGATTCTCCCACCTGAGATGTGGATCTCTGCAGCTCCTCCAGAGTTACCATGGACCTCTTGGCTGCTTTTCTGATTAAGACTCTCCTTGCCCGGACTGTCATTTTAGGTGGACGGCCATGTCTTGGTAGGTTTGAATACTTTTTCAAGGCACTGTAGATAAAGGAGAATGTGTAGTCAAATATTATTCCAAACTGCTCTTTATATGTAACTCCAAGTGCCAGTAATGCAAATCACATTTTAGCAGTAAAGCAAGGTTTCGAATGACCACTTTCTTTGTCAAGCTGAATGTGACAGAAAGAAGTGCAATCCATCAATATAAACACATTTCCCCCGGAAACACTACAAATGTATCCCAGTAACCAGTATATACAAAAAGTACATACTCTCCTTTAAACGAAATAACCGTTTAAATACATGCGTCACACAATGTTCTTCCAAATCAGACTGACAGAAGTCTGCTCTCACTAGCATATCCCGAAGACTCCGGTTTCTATGAAAAGCCTGCAATGGAACAGTCTGAAATTCGCTTAACTCTGGGTATGCAATGCTATAAAAGCCTTTACAGGTAATCAGTTTAGAGTTAACCATGAATGATGGCCCTCAAATTATTGCTGGTGAAATGTAGCACGTAGTCAGTTTTTACTGCTGCCTGTGCCCCATTTGGGAGATTCACCTTCACTATTTGTCCTGTTTACGCGTGTAGCGGCCATAACCCTCAAAGGGGCGGCCTTGACTTTTGGGCTTGCCGATTACCTCCGCATGGCTTGTTCCTCCAGGTCTAGGGGTTCCCAGAGTTAGTACTTTGCACGCTGACACCATAAAAGTCCTTTTGAAAAGGTTTTTATTTGCAGGGGTAACATCCAACAGACACAGTCTCATGTGGGAACAGAGGGTAAGGGTGAAGGAAACTCAGGCACCTTGAACTACTAAGTATACGAAAGTCTCTATCCACCAACCCAGAGAGTAGCCACTCGCAGCTGGGCGCTTCCAAGCTGAACAAATCTCTAGCCATAGATTATGGCAGTCAGCACTTGAATTATGAAAATTTAGGTCTCTAACCTTGAATCAAAGTGGCACTCTGAACAAAACAGGAACCTTTCCTCAGTACCTGGAACGTTATCCGTCTCCTTGACAGTATAGGGAAAGCGTGGATTCTCTAGTGTCCTTGACAACCCAGCAACCAGGCACTTCTCAGGATGCCAGCTTGTTGGCCCTCCTCCGAAGAGTCCTCCCCATTCGCTTACACGAGCTGTGGTGCCCCTCCAAGTTGAGAGCGCACCCGGATGCCTTGAATCCTCCCTCAGTCACTGCGCCTCGGACCAGTCGGTTCTGAGACTCGGGAACAGACGGATCCTTGCCCCAGACCAATCGGGTCTGTGGGGCTTGTCAAACCAACTATGTTTCGGGGCGACACACGCTCCCCTGACCGGGACCCCTCGCGGGGCTAACCCGGTCTAGATCCAGGGGACATCAAGGCCAGACTCCTCAGCGGGGCTAAATGCACCGCTGATTGGCTCCGGGGAATGCCAGTACCCAAACGTCCAACCATGTCTGGTTCTGAGCCTGTCATGTGTACCTTACCGCACACATGATTAGGCAGAACCCCAACACAGCCCAGCCAAACTGATGCCAAAGCTTCCCTATCCAATTAGTTCTCAGAACCCCTTTACTGTTCTGAGAGGAAAAAAACAACTAAATTTACACTTAGCGGACACCTTAAAAAGGTGTCACCGCTACACCATTATCATTGAAAGTAAAAGTGAAAGTAAAAAAAAATCTCAGATTTTGGGTTGACGACAAAATTCTAATAGAAGGGTAAATCTTCCAATGGGGAAATAAATTTTGGTGACCCTGGTGATACACTGGGACTCTCTCACTTTGATGGGATTTCCTCTCACTTTCTGTTTTGACAGAATGTGAGGGAAATTCCCTAATGGGACACAGACAATAAAAAAACTGATGGGGGTTATAACACTTATGCGGCGTACACACGGTCGGAATTTCAGATGCAAACAGTCCGATGGGAGCTTCTCATCGGATTTTCCGACCGTGTGTATGCCCATCAGTCTTTTTCTGTCTGAATTTCCGACGGACTTTGAATTGAGAACCTGTTCTCAATTTTTCAGACGGAAAACCTTTCTATCGGATTTTCCGATCGTGTGTATGCAATTCCGACACGCAAAATTCCGACGCATGCTCGGAAACAATTCGATGCATGTTTGGAAGCATTAAACTTCCCTTTTATAGTGCTGTCGAACGTGTTTTATGCCGCTGTGTTACTGACCGTCGGAATTTGGTGTGACCGTGTGTAGGCAAGACAGTTTGAGCGAAATTCCGTCGGAATTCCGACGGGAAAACCATCAGAGCTTTTTCAGACGAGAATTCCGACCGTGTGTACGCGGCATAACTCTATCAAAAAATATTTGCCTTTAGTTATACTTTAACTTTATTGCCATTACAATAGCCCTCTGTGTGACAACATACTGTAATGACAGGTTCTACTGCAGCACTGTGCTGCATAACATGCTTCAAGGGAACAGGAGCAATTTTTTTTCAGGGTAACAAATGCTTGAAGTCAATACAGTACAGATCGTGCACCGTTAGCTTCTTCGTGGCCACAGCAGTCGGGAAAGTGATAGCCAAATCTGGAATTGACTGGAGGTAATACACATAGGGGGTTATTTACTAAAGGAAAATCCACTTTGCACTGCAAGTGCACTTGGAAATAAAGTCGCTGTAGATCCGAGGGGGACATGCAAGGAAAATAAAAAACAGCATTTTAGCTTGCACAAGATTGGATGATAAAATCAGCAGAGCTTCCCCTCATTTCAGATCTACCCCTTAGATTTAGAGCGACTGCACTTCCAAGTGCACTTGCAGTGCAAAGTGGATTTGCCTTTCGTAAATAACTCCCATAGTTTCCTTGTTTATTTAACAGAGGGAAGATCAGTGAACATCCATCCATTGTTAAGCCACCAGAAAGCCCATCACTGACTAAACAAATTTAAACACAGCCGGGGGCCAGAACTGTGCTTGGATTTCCATTCTCCTGCATATAAATGATGCTGGTGGACAAGTGGTTAAACAGCCAACTATCTTAGGAACAAATTTACATACACAACCAAATGTGTCAGAGGAATGGCCCCTTCTCTTCTACTCCTTGGCTGTTCTGACCATACGGGTGTACGGAGTTTCAATTAGATAAAGGAATCATATTCTGTGCTCACTTTTTTGAATACCAATAGTGTCTTGTGATAGCAGGGTCATGAGTGCCCCCTGTATTAAATACAGGGGCGTAACTATAGGGGGTGCAGCAGTCGCGAGTGCAACCGGGCCCTGTGCTGCAAGGGGCCCATGTGGCCCCCTCTACATATGGCAGCATAGGCGGTTAGGCACCGGGCGCACAGGTGGCTGGAGGTGGGGGTGAATAGCAGAGCTCCATGCTCGACTACCGCACTGGCTGCTCTTTAGTTGTGCATTCCCTACACAACCTGTGTCCTCTGCCGCTCCTCCGGGTCCCCCTCTCCTGCTCCATGCAGTGCTGCTCAGTCCGGTGTCTGTCCTCCCCAGCCAGAGTCCCGCCCCCTGAGTCCGGCTCACACTGCACTGCATGCTTCTCCCGGGCAAACAAACTTTAAGCACACAGATGCAGTGCAGCCCTATGAGAGCCGGCTCCCCAAAGGACACCGCAGGCTTGTCTGCCAGCACCCCCCCTCCTCCCTGTCATACACAGATGTTGACAGGTCTTTCTGGGAGATATGTCCCCTAAGGACAGGGACCCCATCTCCCCTGGGGACAGGGCCCAGTTCTCCCTAAAGGACAGGGACCCCATTTCCCTTGGGGACAAGGACCCCATCTTCTCTAAGGGACAGGGCCCACTTCTCCCCAGAGGACAGGCACCCCATTTCCCTTAGGGACAGGGACTCCTACTTACGTGGGGACAGGGACCCCATCTCCCCTAAGGACAAGGACCCAATCTCTCCTGGGGACAGGGCCCACTTCTCCCCAGAGGACAGGGACCCAATTTCCCTTTCTTCCTCTTTGTCTCAAAGGTGTAACATCATAGGTCTGTTTAGACCTCTGATATCTCACCAAAGTCCCCCAACGGGACTCCTAAAAAATTGTAAAAAATAATAAAAAAAACTGCCGATACCAGTGGTGGAACTACAGGGCTCACAAAAGTCGTACCTGTGACCGAGCCCTGGAGTTCCACCACCGGACTCGGAGGGAAGTGCCTCGGCTGGGGTTCAGGAGGGCCCTTCATGGTTTCTTGCACTGGGGCCCTGAAGGTTCTAGTTACACCACTGATTAAATATTTACAGAAAAAAAAATGTATTTGAATTGTAAAAATCAAATAAAACAAAATTAAACATAATTTTAAAAATATATACATTTAAATAAACTTGACCTAACACCGTTTTAGTTTACTTTTGAAATAAATGTTATTTTCCATAAGGAAATATGCTGGAGTTGACCTCAAACTATAAATAAAAGCCCTCTAGAGCAGCCTATATCAACAAGGGTTTTGTAAAACCATAGGGTTCCTCCAAAGGTTGCTAGGGGTTCCTTGGGCAATGAGCAATTTCTTCCTCTCAGATAAGTAACCATTGACATCAATGATCTTTTTAGCTATTTGTAAGAAGGAATTCTTCCCACTGACCACAAAGTAAAGAGCACTCTTACCACTAACCATCACAGTAATGTACTGTGAACTGGAGATATAATAATTATTACCAGGAGTTCCCTGAAAACCATAAAATTATTTGAAGGATCCTAGTGCATTAAAAAAAGTGGTAAAAAGCCAGCTCTAGAGCATACATTTTTTTGCAAATATGTCACAACTGGTAGGAGATAAATTCCACCTAGTCTGAGCATCTCATGACACACTCAGCTGCACCTGCTCGTTGGTTACATATCCCTTGCTATTATAAAGTGTGTCTACATTTCCCAAAACTCTTAATTTACTTTTTATAGCCTGAAGTGTTTAATCTGCAAATTCAACATGAAATCATCTAATTATTCTTCAGGGATAGCTAAAGACTACATAAATGGCACTAAGTAAAAAATGAGAATTGTAATTGTATTTGGAAAAACACAATATTGCATTGTTTGCTTCAACTGTCCACTACATACTGTGTGTATCCATCTGTTCAGTGATCCAGCACTGTCCTGCACATGTAATGCATACAGACCCTGAATGAGGGGGCTAAAAAAAAAAAGAAAAAAAAAAGGGCTGGTCTATTTGCACACAAAAGAACACACTTCATCCTAAAGTAATATTAAAACCTTCATTTTTTTAAAGCCCTTTAGCAGCTGATGTAATCATTTAGTGATGATGGTCCACACCAAATGCAGTCCAGTGCTTTTTAATTCTGCATCAAATATTACAGTGCTTAGAGGAGAAGTACAGCCAAAGCTCATTTGGCTGTACTTCTCCTGTGGATCACAGGAGTGCAGTTCGGGATCCTCTCATATGCCTGGACCGGCACCTGG
>CM053026.1:652118057-652166177 GCA_028564925.1 Lithobates sylvaticus
CTGCTAGCACTGGTGATCAGTGTAAAGAATTGGGAAGATTGGGTTAGTGGGAAGAATGACTCTTATATTGGGTGTCAGTATAGTGCCCTTTTACATTAACCCGATTGTAATGTTTTTGCATACATTATTAAAAAATATTTTAGGCCCTAAAGATTGCATAAAATCTCTAAAGCATTGCATATTTTCTGTAAGCAGACACCCTAGAGAATAAAATAGTGTGACTTTAACAGAAGTAAATGCAAGCCGCTCTGAAGTCGCCCCAAAGTAGTGCAGGAACCTTTTTCTAAGTCAGAGTTACTTGTGTCGCTCTGATTAGAAAAGTTATATTGCACTTAATGGAGCGCGACTTGTCCGGGTACTATGTTGCCTGACAAGTCATGGCAGTGTGAACCAAGACTTAGTTGCCATCCAGTCCATAGCATACATAGCATAGCTGCAAAAATTCCCTTTAAAAACAGGCTTTTGTTTCAGCAGGTGCAATTTTGAGATTTTCACAAATTTGAGGTGTGTATATTGTTTAATATTCTATGATGATTTAGCCTTTAATTAGGATAAACAACTTTTTTTATTGCAGCAAGGCTTCCCTTTAAAAATGGTCTTTTGCTTCAGGGGGTATTATTTTGGGGGTATAGTTGTTTTTATTGTATGTTTGTGCTTTTTTTTTTTACATTTAGGGTGCTCAAAATCCAGTGTTCACTTGCTACTGACTATCTGTTCTAGGGACCTTTTTCACAGCATGCAGTTGCACCATTTGAAAGAATCAAAAGCGAATGCAAGAACTGTGTACATCTAAACCACCTCACATTATATTACTCACATTCACCACATATAGGCAGGTGCAGTATGTACTCACCACTGCAGGTGGCGCTTGACCAAAGCCGCAATGCAGAAGGGGAAGGAAGTTGTGAGGAACTTGGTTACTCTATGACTTCCTGTGGTCACAAGGAGGCAGTTGTCTGATTGGATGCTGGCAGCCCACGTGACTTCAGCAGCCATGTTGGTTCAGGCAGAGTCTATTTAAGACTGGCTTCCGAGTTTGGTGGGCTTTGTGCAAGTGGCTAGGGTAGGGACATGTTCACCGTCTGGCAGGGACAGTGCTTAGCGGTAGGAGAAGTTTCTGGAGGACTAAGGGCAGTGCAGGGACTATGTCTACCTCCCTTCTGAAAACCTCCCCTTTGAGTGTGGACTGGTCAGGTCGCATGCCACTCCTCTTTACAGTTCACATCTTTTTTTTGTAATTGTAGTTTTTTATTATTTTTCAATAAACAACAATAATATAATTGGTACATCACAAAGTGTATATCATATAACATTTTAGAGGTACATAAGAAATCACAGCTTAGGAACATAAATCAAAAACATTTATTTTTTCTGCACACTACACATAAGGAACAAGCAGGTACTTAAGGGCAAAGGCGCAAATTACAGGGTGTACAAAAGTGAGTGACATCTCACAATGAAGGGATCTCCATGAGAGTAGCAAAAGGGGAAGGAAGAGGGAGCTATTAAGAAAAAAAAAAAAAGAATTTCAATCCTCAAAATGTACTCAGTTGACATGATCCCCATATTTAGATTGGTCCCAGGGCTCCCAAGTTTTATTAAACTGAGAGATCGTGTCATGTACCGTAGCTGTAAGGGATTCCATTCTTCTGACTTCTGCTACAAGTTGTATAGTTCACATCTTTCAAGTCTTGAGACTGATGTTACAGTTTGTATGTGCTGCTGGATGATTGTGCCTACATGTATTGAGTTGGACCTTTCTACAGTATATTGATAAAAACTACTTGGACTCTGTGTGTTTAATGTCCACTGCACCATGCTGTACCCTGCTCACATGCACACTCCTATCTCTATAAGCAACATAAAAGTTATGCATGCACCAGTTAGGCCTATTCATGATTAGAACTGTCCAAAGAACAATGTGCACCTAAACCACCTCACATTATATCGATCACAATGACTGCAATAGATAGATAAAATTAAAGTTAGGCATACACCGGTTAGCCCTATTATACCTGTTTAAAACTGTTCTGCAGCTGGCTAATTTTATACTGCTATATCCTCTTTAGTACATTAAGCCTTGTAGTAAAGCCCATCTTCCACCCGACTCCCCTGCTCGCATGACTCATCCATATTTAAAGGGTAATTCCACTTTCATGGGAACAAAAAAAAACTAGCAAATAAAAAAATAATATAGCGTATACAATTGCAATGTTATGTTATTAAAAATTACCTTTCCTTTTCAATCTGCAGCTCTGTAATTTACTGTGAAGTGCAATGCAATATGGCAGCCTGGAGTTGTTCTGTACACAGAATGTGTACAGAACACCCCCCCCCCAGAAACATAATTTCCTGCTTGTGTGATTGGCTTACTGATTTTCCCAGAAGTCTACACTAAGATAAAAGTCAGATTTTTGGCATCCCCTGCAACAAAAATGTAAATTTTGGTAAGATACTCCCAATAGAAAATCACGTCTAAAGCGATGCAGTCCCTGCCACTTTCCTCATTAGAGCCCTGATTCTGCAGCAGTTGATGGTAATTATGAAACCACTCCCATTAGACTCACTTAACACAGTGGCACAGAGGAACAAACAGAAATTTCTTCAGAATAACAAAAGGTAGGAATCTGCAACAAATTTTATTTAAATCCTTGCAAGGTACATAGATCACCCTGAAGGGAATGTTTTTTTTATCAACAAAAGTGGACTTACGCTTTGAGGGTTGGCTTATTCCCCTGCCAGGCCCACAACCTAGGGATTTTTTTAGTGCCCTAAAACATACAGGACAGCCCTCCTAGCCTTCGCCCTCCAGCTTCCAGAATGTTCTCCAAATTTACAGAATTGGGGGGAGGCACCAGAGAGCTGCCTGTATGAGTCACCCAGCCCTGAACTCTCATAACCCTTACCCAGATTAAGACTCACAGGGTTTAAACATGAGTCAGAATATGTTTTACCTACTCTGACACTAAAAGTACACTGGAGGGTGCTAAATTAAGAATCTTTTTTTTTTTTTGCTGTGTGTGTCTTTCTGTCCCAACTCCCAATGTCTCCATGCCATTCTCAGGGACAGAAAGTGAGGGGGAAAAAAAGTTCTAACTTCCCTATTCTATTCAAAACATAGAAAAAAAATTGTAGCTGGACTACAAATTAGGCTTCCCATCGGCACTATATAGATTAACCTTCAGAGTGGTTCCTGATTATGTGACAACCATAATGACCAATATTATTCACCAGAGGTTTTATTGTAAACAAATCTTTATTGGCTCCAACTGTCAGCTTATATATTTTCCTGTGCATGGGTTGTGCACAGTGAAAAAATGCCTTATTTGAAGAAGACATTACAGGGTGAATAAAAGTTTATATATTAAAAAAAAAACACACAATTCATCAATTTTCAGCCTATAGTGAAAAAATTATTTATAACAAGTAGAACCATCACAGAACAGGGTGTGGGCTAGCTAAAAATGTTTTACTGCTTGTTAACGTGAGCCAAAAAATCAACCTTTTATGTGTTTCCTAAGCCATAATTATTTTCTAGTTAAACCAGTTCACAAATCATAGTATGCACTCCCAAATAAATAATTTATCAACTTATTTATACTTTATATTATTCATATTAAATTGACTAATGTGTTTGATCTTCCCCCAGGTTTGACAAAAATAAAATCAATTTTACAAAAATAACAGGCAAACATGGCTGTTTTTCGTTTTCAATATACTGTGTAATTCTGTATATTTTAGAAGATAAACATATATTTTTAGACTTTATCAGTTCAATTTTAATTAGTGAATTTAATTTATTGGATAGCGTAGCAATAGAAACAGAGAACACATACTAAATAAAGAGGGATTGTGTAGTTATGGTTAAAATTACTGAAGCTCTCTATTGGAAATAAAAAAAAAATCATTGGTACTTTGAGGCAAACCTTCTCATTGGCTACATTTTCACAGGGTACAGCTATACATACAGTATATGGGGGCTAATTCTTTGTTAGTGTGATAGTCTTCTAAAATATGTTTTGTGTGTTGGGTTTCTTTTTCCATTTCTTCAATATAAACTCTCTAACTTTAAAATAACTTCAAAATGGTGGTAATGGGAGGCAGAACTTGGAAGTCCAATGGAAAGATTCAGCCACTGCAAATGTGAAACCTGGAGGGCAGTTAGAAATAGAGCTAGCCTTTGGTTGATTATAAACACTATAATTATGGTAATAGGCTATATGACAATGTAAACTCAAATATGAAACATAGATCTTGTATTTGTACTGAACAAACCCGTTTTAATAGCATTGCGCAATGAAGGTTTTCCTTTGTCATTTCCATCCATCCCTATGAGGTATATTCTTGCATGAGATGTCATCCCAACAGGCTATCTAGGGGTATCCCCACATGCTTAAGAGACCATACTAGCGATAGTTGGTCAACATCCAGGGTGAATGTACATCTATGTAATATTTATATTATTTGGGGTGTACAAAACAGTGCAAATGCAACGCAGGTCACAGGGGAAGTTTAATAAAAATGGCCTAGGGTGCACATACAGTATTTGAAACCCATCTGTGGGTAAAATGAGACAATCATTTTAAGACCTGAGACTATGACTACCAGATTCCTCCCTGTGCCATAGATAAATGTGGGCCCTCTCTGTCACCTACTATAGGCTTGGGCTTTACTGAGAACTGGCATCTAAGGAGAATCTGGTGTTTACCAGGAACCCCTGCAGGAATGTATTTTTTACAGCATGATACTGTCAGGTTACATAGTTAGTTAGGTTGAAAAAAGACACAAGTCCATCCAGTTCAACCACAAATAAAAAAAAAAATATATATATATACATATATATATCATACAATCCCATATACCCCAGTCTATACCCACAGTTGATCCAGAGGAAGGCAAAAAAACCCCAGCAGAGCATTCTCCAATTTGCTAAAGCAGGGGAAAAAATTCCTTCCTGATCCCCCGAGAGGCAATCGGATTTTCCCCGGATCAACTTTACCTATAAATGTCAGTACCCAGTTATATTATGTACATTTAGGAAAGTATCCAGGCCTTTCTTAAAGCAATCTACTGAGCTGGCCAGAACCACCTCTGCAGGGAGTCTATTCCACATTTTCACAGCTCTTAAGCCCCATACACACGGTCGGATTTTTGCATGGATTCTGTCCGATCGGACAATGTTGTTGAAAAATCAGACCGTGTGTATGCACCATCGGACAGTGTACGTCGGATTGTCCGACGGACAAAGTCCTATCTCCTGCTGGATAGATTTTCCGACAACACGGTCCGATCACACCAAATCCGATCGTGTGTACGGTTGTCCGACGGACAAAGTGCTACGCATGCTCAGAAGAAATTCTGTGACGGAAGCGCTCGGTCAGGTAAAACTACCTTTCCTAATCGACACAGCACATTCGTCACGCTGCAATGTTAAAATTTCTTTAATGCAGCACATTCTCTTTTTCTTTACAATGCAACAAGAATGACATGTTTTAGCTGCTCCTATTCACCCGCACTTTTCACAAACTTAGTTCTTTATTACTTTTCAGGATTTATACACTACATGTTTATTTTTACTCAGATCGTAAAAGAATCTTTGTTATATTTTTAGCATGATTTGTCTTTATTTCTTTTTTATTTTTGGAAATACATATTTGAAGGAGATTTTTTTTTTTTTTGGAGGTGGGTTGTGTGTCTCAACTTAGCAAAACCACATTATTAACATTTGTATTTAATAAAAAGAGGGGGCTAAGAAGGGGAATTGTGGGACTTTATATGAAGCACATGACTGCAAAAAAGATAATAAGGTGAATATGAGGAAATTTATTGATTAAAAACAGATACATAATTATCATAACGGTATCCAGGTAAGTAGTAAAATACATATATTGCATGAAAATACACTTAGGCATGTATACAATGCTGATAATCCATCATATTTGAAAGGAACATAATAATCACATACGGCATGACTATTTCATAATGTATCCGTAGAAATAAGTTTCCTGATTCACCACAAAATTGATGTAAAAACATGGAAAAATTGGTTGCCTGCAGGGCCTATGGCCTTGAAACCGGTGGGGGGGGGTTGGGGTTAATTGGGTATTTCATCTAAAAACAAAATATGAATAGGGTAGGTATAATCATTGAAGAGGAGACATCCAGTATCTCTACGCGTTTCGTGGCTTATTGGCCACTCATCAGGAGCGAATGATTTCTGAAATGAGACTACAATAAGTCCAATTGTTGGATACATATAAATTGCTGGTTGGGGGCAAACTGTGATACAGTAACCCCCAGGAGCCAGATTAGCTACTTACTGCGGTTGGATATAGCAGCGGCATGGGGGCCAGACCCCCCGAGGCATCGGAGCGTGTCCCCGGAAGGGAGCCGTGGTGGGTGAGCGTGCGGGATAGGGCGACAACCCAATAGACCAAGGAAAACGAGGCGGAACTGTGAAAGAGTGAAGATGGTTAACCCTGAAACAATGAAGGTAAGCGTGGGGAGGTGGGGAAGTGAAAATAAGTGAAAAAGAGATAGGAGGCAAGGATCGGCCACCCGTTGAACATTGACAAATTTTAGTGTGAAGGATAAAAAGTGCTGGGGGGGAAAAGGGAAAGGAGGGGGGGGGGGGAAATACCTAATAAAAATTGAGAAGGGACTGAGTGAGGTGAGTGAGAGGAAGGATCAGAAGGTGGTGAGGTTGGAATTGTTACCTTGTGGGGAGGTGAACCCAACCCGATCAGAATGGACCATAGGTCCAGTGAAAAAGCAGCCTCGAGTGCCGAAGACGTAAGGAGGGACGCCCCTAAAAAAATCACCGCAGGACAACCCACCAGCGTCATGCCGTGAGGCTGGGGGAGGAGCGCCGCGAGCCGCGCCACGATGTTGCCGGCCCACCGGCGCAATTAAAACATCCCCGAGCCCACGAATGTGGAAACACCGCACGCATAGCGGCGCCGGAAGGCGTCGCCAATGCAGCGCGGGACGCATGACGCTGACGCGCTATGACACCAAGTCCATCCCCCCGGATACACAAGAGGCGGGGGGGGGGCGGGAAGCGGTACGTCAGGCGCGTCACAGCTCCCAAAAGTGGGGAGAGCCAACCAGAGCCGAGTGGTCGGTCAACACGCCACTGCAAAGGACACAACCCAGTAAACAATTGTAATATGGACAAGCAATACATTACTAAAGTAGTAATAATTGGAGATTGATGATAAATAAAGCTGATGGGGTAAAATTAATAGTGGTAATAATGATAAATTGGTAGCAACAGGGGAAGGCAAAGCAAAGGACAATAGTTGCAGGGAAAATACACTGTATGTGCCTTTAGAGCAGGGACATGTGCTTCCATCCCGAATTGAGTTTTATCATAAGGCACCTTTTAAATAAAAGGGGGAATTGTTAGGGACTTTGAGGAAGCCATGACCGGTAGGTCAAGTATTTCCATCCCTAGGGACTTTAAATGAAAGGCTGACCTGGTAAGGTCAGAGATTTCCATCCCATATTAGGTTCAATAAAAAGAGGGGTCTAAGAAGGGGAATTGTGGGACTTTATATGAAGCACATGACTGCAAAAAAGATAATAAGGTGAATATGAGGAAATTTATTGATTAAAAACAGATACATAATTATCATAACGGTATCCAGGTAAGTAGTAAAATACATATATTGCATGAAAATACACTTAGGCATGTATACAATGCTGATAATCCATCATATTTGAAAGGAACATAATAATCACATACGGCATGACTATTTCATAATGTATCCGTAGAAATAAGTTTCCTGATTCACCACAAAATTGATGTAAAAACATGGAAAAATTGGTTGCCTGCAGGGCCTATGGCCTTGAAACCTGTGGGGGGGGGGGGTTGGGGTTAATTGGGTATTTCATCTAAAAACAAAATATGAATAGGGTAGGTATAATCATTGAAGAGGAGACATCCAGTAGCTCTACGCGTTTCGTGGCTTATTGGCCACTCATCAGGAGCGAATGATTTCTGAAATGAGACTACAATAAGTCCAATTGTTGGATACATATAAATTGCTGGTTGGGGGCAAACTGTGATACAGTAACCCCCAGGAGCCAGATTAGCTACTTACTGCGGTTGGATATAGCAGCGGCATGGGGGCCAGACCCCCCGAGGCATCGGAGCGTGTCCCCGGAAGGGAGCCGTGGTGGGTGAGCGTGCGGGATAGGGCGACAACCCAATAGACCAAGGAAAACGAGGCGGAACTGTGAAAGAGTGAAGATGGTTAACCCTGAAACAATGAAGGTAAGCGTGGGGAGGTGGGGAAGTGAAAATAAGTGAAAAAGAGATGGGAGGCAAGGATCGGCCACCCGTTGAACATTGACAAATTTTAGTGTGAAGGATAAAAAGTGCTGGGGGGGAAAAGGGAAAGGAGGGGGGGGGGGGAAATACCTAATAAAAATTGAGAAGGGACTGAGTGAGGTGAGTGAGAGGAAGGATCAGAAGGTGGTGAGGTTGGAATTGTTACCTTGTGGGGAGGTGAACCCAACCCGATCAGAATGGACCATAGGTCCAGTGAAAAAGCAGCCTCGAGTGCCGAAGACGTAAGGAGGGACGCCCCTAAAAAAATCACCGCAGGACAACCCACCAGCGTCATGCCGTGAGGCTGGGGGAGGAGCGCCGTGAGCCGCGCCACGATGTTGCCGGCCCACCGGCGCAATTAAAACATCCCCGAGCCCACGAATGTGGAAACACCGCACGCATAGCGGCGCCGGAAGGCGTCGCCAATGCAGCGCGGGACGCATGACGCTGACGCGCTATGACACCAAGACCATCCCCCCGGATACACAAGAGGCGGGGGGGCGGGAAGCGGTACGTCAGGCGCGTCACAGCTCCCAAAAGTGGGGAGAGCCAACCAGAGCCGAGTGGTCGGTCAACACGCCACTGCAAAGGACACAACCCAGTAAACAATTGTAATATGGACAAGCAATACATTACTAAAGTAGTAATAATTGGAGATTGATGATAAATAAAGCTGATGGGGTAAAATTAATAGTGGTAATAATGATAAATTGGTAGCAACAGGGAAAGGCAAAGCAAAGGACAATAGTTGCAGGGAAAATACACTGTATGTGCCTTTAGAGCAGGGACATGTGCTTCCATCCCGAATTGAGTTTTATCATAAGGCACCTTTTAAATAAAAGGGGGAATTGTTAGGGACTTTGAGGAAGCCATGACCGGTAGGTCAAGTATTTCCATCCCTAGGGACTTTAAATGAAAGGCTGACCTGGTAAGGTCAGAGATTTCCATCCCATATTAGGTTCAATAAAAAGAGGGGGCTAAGAAGGGGAATTGTGGGACTTTATATGAAGCACATGACTGCAAAAAAGATAATAAGGTGAATATGAGGAAATTTATTGATTAAAAACAGATACATAATTATCATAACGGTATCCAGGTAAGTAGTAAAATACATATATTGCATGAAAATACACTTAGGCATGTATACAATGCTGATAATCCATCATATTTGAAAGGAACATAATAATCACATACGGCATGACTATTTCATAATGTATCCGTAGAAATAAGTTTCCTGATTCACCACATTCACCCCCCCCCCCCCCCACACAGGTTTCAAGGCCATAGGCCCTGCAGGCAACCAATTTTTCCATGTTTTTACATCAATTTTGTGGTGAATCAGGAAACTTATTTCTACGGATACATTATGAAATAGTCATGCCGTATGTGATTATTATGTTCCTTTCAAATATGATGGATTATCAGCATTGTATACATGCCTAAGTGTATTTTCATGCAATATATGTATTTTACTACTTACCTGGATACCGTTATGATAATTATGTATCTGTTTTTAATCAATAAATTTCCTCATATTCACCTTATTATCTTTTTTGCAGTCATGTGCTTCATATAAAGTCCCACAATTCCCCTTCTTAGTCCCTTCTCAATTTTTATTAGGTATTTCCCCCCCCCCCCCCCTCCTTTCCCTTTTCCCCCCAGCACTTTTTATCCTTCACACTAAAATTTGTCAATGTTCAACGGGTGGCCGATCCTTGCCTCCCATCTCTTTTTCACTTATTTTCACTTCCCCACCTCCCCACGCTTACCTTCATTGTTTCAGGGTTAACCATCTTCACTCTTTCACAGTTCCGCCTCGTTTTCCTTGGTCTATTGGGTTGTCGCCCTATCCCGCACGCTCACCCACCACGGCTCCCTTCCGGGGACACGCTCCGATGCCTCGGGGGGTCTGGCCCCCATGCCGCTGCTATATCCAACCGCAGTAAGTAGCTAATCTGGCTCCTGGGGGTTACTGTATCACAGTTTGCCC
Organism: Lithobates sylvaticus; assembly: GCA_028564925.1. Taxonomy (NCBI): domain Eukaryota; kingdom Metazoa; phylum Chordata; class Amphibia; order Anura; family Ranidae; genus Lithobates; species Lithobates sylvaticus. The sequence continues at coordinate 652,128,383 of CM053026.1, forward strand.
CCAACCAGCAATTTATATGTATCCAACAATTGGACTTATTGTAGTCTCATTTCAGAAATCATTCGCTCCTGATGAGTGGCCAATAAGCCACGAAACGCGTAGAGCTACTGGATGTCTCCTCTTCAATGATTATACCTACCCTATTCATATTTTGTTTTTAGATGAAATACCCAATTAACCCCGACCCCCCCCCCCCCCCCCCACAGGTTTCAAGGCCATAGGCCCTGCAGGCAACCAATTTTTCCATGTTTTTACATCAATTTTGTGGTGAATCAGGAAACTTATTTCTACGGACACATTATGGAATAGTCATGCCGTATGTGATTATTATGTTCCTTTCAAATATGATGGATTATCAGCATTGTATACATGCCTAAGTGTATTTTCATGCAATATATGTATTTTACTACTTACCTGGATACCGTTATGATAATTATGTATCTGTTTTTAATCAATAAATTTCCTCATATTCACCTTATTATCTTTTTTGCAGTCATGTGCTTCATATAAAGTCCCACAATTCCCCTTCTTAGCCCCCTCTTTTTATTGAACCTAATATGGGATGGAAATCTCCGACCTTACCAGGTCAGCCTTTCATTTAAAGTCCCTAGGGATGGAAATACTTGACCTACCGGTCATGGCTTCCTCAAAGTCCCTAACAATTCCCCCTTTTATTTAAAAGGTGCCTTATGATAAAACTCAATTCGGGATGGAAGCACATGTCCCTGCTCTAAAGGCACATACAGTGTATTTTCCCTGCAACTATTGTCCTTTGCTTTGCCTTTCCCTGTTGCTACCAATTTATCATTATTACCACTATTAATTTTACCCCATCAGCTTTATTTATCATCAATCTCCAATTATTACTACTTTAGTAATGTATTGCTTGTCCATATTACAATTGTTTACTGGGTTGTGTCCTTTGCAGTGGCGTGTTGACCGACCACTCGGCTCTGGTTGGCTCTCCCCACTTTTAGGAGCTGTGACGCGCCTGACGTACCGCTTCCCGCCCCCCCGCCTCTTGTGTATCTGGGGGGATGGACTTGGTGTCATAGCGCGTCAGCGTCATGCGTCCCGCGCTGCATTGGCGACGCCTTCCGGCGCCGCTATGCGTGCGGTGTTTCCACATTCGTGGGCTCGGGGATGTTTTAATTGCGCCGGTGGGCCGGCAACATCGTGGCGCGGCTCACGGCGCTCCTCCCCCAGCCTCACGGCATGACGCTGGTGGGTTGTCCTGCGGTGATTTTTTTAGGGGCGTCCCTCCTTACGTCTTCGGCACTCGAGGCTGCTTTTTCACTGGACCTATGGTCCATTCTGATCGGGTTGGGTTCACCTCCCCACAAGGTAACAATTCCAACCTCACCACCTTCTGATCCTTCCTCTCACTCACCTCACTCAGTCCCTTCTCAATTTTTATTAGGTATTCCCCCCCCCCTTTCCCTTTTCCCCCCCAGCACTTTTTATCCTTCACACTAAAATTTGTCAATGTTCAACGGGTGGCCGATCCTTGCCTCCCATCTCTTTTTCACTTATTTTCACTTCCCCACCTCCCCACCTCCCCACGCTTACCTTCATTGTTTCAGGGTTAACCATCTTCACTCTTTCACAGTTCCGCCTCGTTTTCCTTGGTCTATTGGGTTGTCGCCCTATCCCGCACGCTCACCCACCACGGCTCCCTTCCGGGGACACGCTCCGATGCCTCGGGGGGTCTGGCCCCCATGCCGCTGCTATATCCAACCGCAGTAAGTAGCTAATCTGGCTCCTGGGGGTTACTGTATCACAGTTTGCCCCCAACCAGCAATTTATATGTATCCAACAATTGGACTTATTGTAGTCTCATTTCAGAAATCATTCCCTCCTGATAAGTGGCCAATAAGCCACGAAACGCGTAGAGCTACTGGATGTCTCCTCTTCAATGATTATACCTACCCTATTCATATTTTGTTTTTAGATGAAATACCCAATTAACCCCAACCCCCCCATTGGTTTCAAGGCCATAGGCCATGCAGGCAACCAATTTTTCCATGTTTTTACATCAATTTTGTGGTGAATCAGGAAACTTATTTCTACGGATACATTATGAAATAGTCATGCCGTATGTGATTATTATGTTCCTTTCAAATATGATGGATTATCAGCATTGTATACATGCCTAAGTGTATTTTCATGCAATATATGTATTTTACTACTTACCTGGATACCGTTATGATAATTATGTATCTGTTTTTAATCAATAAATTTCCTCATATTCACCTTATTATCTTTTTTGCAGTCATGTGCTTCATATAAAGTCCCACAATTCCCCTTCTTAGCCCCCTCTTTTTATTGAACCTAATATGGGATGGAAATCTCTGACCTTACCAGGTCAGCCTTTCATTTAAAGTCCCTAGGGATGGAAATACTTGACCTACCGGTCATGGCTTCCTCAAAGTCCCTAACAATTCCCCCTTTTATTTAAAAGGTGCCTTATGATAAAACTCAATTCGGGATGGAAGCACATGTCCCTGCTCTAAAGGCACATACAGTGTATTTTCCCTGCAACTATTGTCCTTTGCTTTGCCTTTCCCTGTTGCTACCAATTTATCATTATTACCACTATTAATTTTACCCCATCAGCTTTATTTATCATCAATCTCCAATTATTACTACTTTAGTAATGTATTGCTTGTCCATATTACAATTGTTTACTGGGTTGTGTCCTTTGCAGTGGCGTGTTGACCGACCACTCGGCTCTGGTTGGCTCTCCCCACTTTTGGGAGCTGTGACGCGCCTGACGTACCGCTTCCCGCCCCCCCGCCTCTTGTGTATCCGGGGGGATGGACTTGGTGTCATAGCGCGTCAGCGTCATGCGTCCCGCGCTGCATTGGCGACGCCTTCCGGCGCCGCTATGCGTGCGGTGTTTCCACATTCGTGGGCTCGGGGATGTTTTAATTGCGCCGGTGGGCCGGCAACATCGTGGCGCGGCTCACGGCGCTCCTCCCCCAGCCTCACGGCATGACGCTGGTGGGTTGTCCTGCGGTGATTTTTTTAGGGGCGTCCCTCCTTACGTCTTCGGCACTCGAGGCTGCTTTTTCACTGGACCTATGGTCCATTCTGATCGGGTTGGGTTCACCTCCCCACAAGGTAACAATTCCAACCTCACCACCTTCTGATCCTTCCTCTCACTCACCTCACTCAGTCCCTTCTCAATTTTTATTAGGTATTTCCCCCCCCCCCCCCCTCCTTTCCCCCCCCAGCACTTTTTATCCTTCACACTAAAATTTGTCAATGTTCAACGGGTGGCCGATCCTTGCCTCCCATCTCTTTTTCACTTATTTTCACTTCCCCACCTCCCCACGCTTACCTTCATTGTTTCAGGGTTAACCATCTTCACTCTTTCACAGTTCCGCCTCGTTTTCCTTGGTCTATTGGGTTGTCGCCCTATCCCGCACGCTCACCCACAACGGCTCCCTTCCGGGGACACGCTCCGATGCCTCGGGGGGTCTGGCCCCCATGCCGCTGCTATATCCAACCGCAGTAAGTAGCTAATCTGGCTCCTGGGGGTTACTGTATCACAGTTTGCCCCCAACCAGCAATTTATATGTATCCAACAATTGGACTTATTGTAGTCTCATTTCAGAAATCATTCGCTCCTGATGAGTGGCCAATAAGCCACGAAACGCGTAGAGCTACTGGATGTCTCCTCTTCAATGATTATACCTACCCTATTCATATTTTGTTTTTAGATGAAATACCCAATTAACCCCAACCCCCCCCCACAGGTTTCAAGGCCATAGGCCCTGCAGGCAACCAATTTTTCCATGTTTTTACATCAATTTTGTGGTGAATCAGGAAACTTATTTCTACGGATACATTATGAAATAGTCATGCCGTATGTGATTATTATGTTCCTTTCAAATATGATGGATTATCAGCATTGTATACATGCCTAAGTGTATTTTCATGCAATATATGTATTTTACTACTTACCTGGATACCGTTATGATAATTATGTATCTGTTTTTAATCAATAAATTTCCTCATATTCACCTTATTATCTTTTTTGCAGTTATGTGCTTCATATAAAGTCCCACAATTCCCTTTCTTAGCCCCCTCTTTTTATTGAACTTAATATGGGATGGAAATCTCTGACCTTACCAGGTCAGCCTTTCATTTAAAGTCCCTAGGGATGGAAATACTTGACCTACCGGTCATGGCTTCCTCAAAGTCCCTAACAATTCCCCCTTTTATTTAAAAGGTGCCTTATAACATTTGTATTTGTTGCTTAAATTTACTAGGAGTTTGTTTGTTGTTGGTGCACCTTGTTAATTATACTTTATGATTAGTGAAATGTACCTGCCTACTCAAAGAAAAACTGTCATTGTAGAAAAGTAAAACACAATAGGCAATGATTATTTCAAATCCAAAAAACCTTTATTTAGGTCTCAGCTACAAACCAAAGAGGAACGCAGCCATGGTGAAACTTGTGGAATTTGTAAAGCCTTGGACCCCCACGGCAACCATCATTTTTCAAGCGTAGAAAATTGGGGGCCTGAGGAGTATGTATATTAAGGGGAGTGCAATCTGGTCCTGAAGTCCAAAGCATCCGGAACTGCAGCAGATGCCATCTAGGTCCCCAGGCTCTGGTACTACGAGAGGCTCCATCTTCTCTCAGAACAGACTGAATCCAGGTCGTCACTCTCAGGTCTTCCTTGCACGCTTCCTTGCACGCTGTGGCTGTCGTGCTGGTGGGGTGGCAGAAGGAGGAGGAGGAGGAGGAGGAGCATGGTAACTATGGCAAACATGTGTGAGGGGAGTCATCTCCCCAGCCATCCCCTTATTTAGGACCTTGAGGATGAGCCCCTCACACATGTTGCGTTGCCTCACCTCCATACCCATCATCTTCGTGACAACCACGGAGCCAAAGGTCTCCTCGTCGGTGGGTGTGGCATGTAGGGAGGCTGAAGCCTCTCTGATCATCCGGAGCGCTGACTCTCCCGTATCACCCCCCCTTCTCGCCCTTCTGTACGGAAGGCGGAGGGGAGGGATTTGGGAGTCAGTCAGGCTCCGAGGCCTAGCCCCCTCTTGGCTGCCACTACCCACCTCTTGGCTGCCACTAACCCCTTCCTCCTCCTGACTGCCACCTTCCACAGCCACCTCCTGGCTGAGGTCTTCCTGTGTATGAAAAAAGAACATCGTTTCAGTTATTTGTCAAACACACACAATTCTCATCTAGTGACTGGTGCAAAATGTTTACAAATAGAAAACCATACAATTCTCAGCCCTGCAGTTTATATTCTTGCCCCAAATGTCTCCAACACTACTGTCTGTTGATATGTCAAACACGTTAGGAAGTAACCAATTGGGGATCCTGAATTAAGTGAACATCATTCATTATTCACATAAATGGTAACAAAACTACTATACCTGGAACAAGCTGGGCTCCTGCACATCTTCCAGACTGGAAGGCCCAGGTTGCTCCTCGGAAGCCTCATCAGGGGTGGCCTGCGCGCAACGAAGCGTGGAAGGAGGAGTCGAGAGTGACTCTGTGACATCAGTCTGGTCTTTGTGAAAATGTAGACTCTCATAGTATCAGAGCTTGTGGGCATAGACCTCATCTGCTGCAGTTTCAGTTTCTTCCGACTTCCGGACCTTCTTGCGCTCCCTGATATACGCACTCCTCAGGCTGCCAATTTTCTTTCTTATATTATCAACAGTTGCCGCGGGGAACCTTGGCTTGACAAATTCCACAAGTTCCTCCAGGGCTGCGTACCTCTTTGCTTTGATGCTGTAATGGGGGTGTTTAGCCTGCCATAAAATGGGAAATTCCCTGTATTTCTCAATGAAGAGGGGGAGAAAACTCACGTCGTTGAATCCCTTCATAATCTCTGCAAGACACAAGACCACACAAAACACTATAAATTATGTCAGGCTAAACTCTCCTAATCTTCTCCATAAAGAAGCCTCAAGTTCGAATCAGTCTAGGCTAGTTATGTACCAACGTCAAATTGTACCTTCGTTTATAGCGATCGTCTCATGCGTCAGCTTTCTCTCCCCTCGTCTCCCAGATCGTGGCTACGACACAGGCGTGTGACGTTTTATATCCAGTGCGCATGCGTCAAACTCCGCCCGCCCCTGACGATCTTTCTCGTCTATTCCCCACCCCTTCTCTTTACGGTGCAGTGGGGAGAGCACATGGCGGGACACAGCAGGTGCGCCACAAATATCCCACCAACGAGGAGGAGGACGAGGAAAGTCCGGAGGCAGAAACGTCCCGATCCCGGAGCCTGAAATTCAAGGCCTCCAATATGTCATTTGGAGAAATGTTGGAGATGGTGGACATATTAAAGAGGAGCGACTATGATGGGAAGTATGGGCCTTACCTCAACCCCAATGTCCGCAAGGCCAAGATCATGTCTAAAGTTGTGAGAAGGCTGTACAATAATTTTGGGGTACAACGATCCAAGGAGCAACTGAGGAAACGCTGGTCAGACCTGAAACTGAGGGAGGCCGATCAGTACAGAAAGATCAAGCGAATTCTTCAAAAAAGTAAGTAGTTGTGTTTTGTGTTTTGATTTCTTGCTTGCATACTGCTCCATGTGGTTTGATTTTTACAAAGTTGTACATTCCAAAATGGCCACTTTCATGTTCGTCTGTGCATTCGATCGTACTCAGCCTCGATGTTTCTGCCACTGTCATGGTCGTGTGTGTGTCCATTCGATCGTACGCAACCTCGATCGTTCGGCCACTTATAATACAAGGTTTGGGGAAGTTTTGATTGAAAGGAAGTTTCTTCTCACTAGAGATGTCATCAAGAACGTAAAGCAAATTTATTCAATGTAAAGGAGAGGTCACTCAGTAGCTGTTTACCCATCTGGACTCTAGAGCACTAGTGCTGGGACACCCAAACCCCCTTTTTATTATGCTTTTCCACATATGTGCTCCAGTGGATACTAGAGGGGGGTCTCCATCAGACAAACTTCTACCAAAAAGCTAGTAAGTTTAGCACCTTTACAAAGTGACTACATTCATGTTGTTGGCATTTGTAACTGGCCAAACAAAAATAGTATTCCTCACTTTCAAGCAATGTTTGTCATTTCCTCTTTCTGCCCTCAATAGATTGTGTTGCTAAATCTTCCTTTTGTACATTCTCATAGGGGAGCGAAAACTTGGGCCGTCTGAGGAAACCCCAAAACCAACACCTCCCAAAAAAGGGGAAAGAGCAGAAGCAGAGGAGGAGGAGGAGGAAGGAGAGATCATCGAACTTGGAGAACTTGTCACCACAACAGGTGAGTGTGGGAGAACACAGCTACTGGTAAGCTAATCAATGTATGGCTGCCTCATTTCCAACACCCGATTTTTGTTTGTTTGTGGTTTTTAGGTGACGTGGATGTTGTGGAAGAAAAATCGCACTTTACCACAGAGAGTGCCCACGTACTCATCGGGGAGATAATGGTCTGCAATAGAGATCTAGATTACCTAAAGCAAAACATCAATGATGTTCAACAAAAATTGAAGAACATCATTGATGTTTTAGGTAAAATATGAAAACGCACCAATTAATTAACACACATTTGTGCCTGCTTCTGAACACATTTGCAACTTAAGAACTGTGTGAAATTTGGAACATGCACACATTGTGTCCACATGTGCTAGCTCCCATCATGGTGGATGAATGACAACGTTTTTTTGGGGGTGCAACCACTTTACGAACTACGAAAGTGGTTGTGGTGAAGGGTTTGCACCCCCAAAAAACGTCCATTCATCCCCATGATGGAAAATGGCACTTTTGAAGCTTCTAGGCATGTGTTTTACCATCTAATGACCATTTTCAGACCCAAATTGTGTGCATGTTCTAAATTTCCACTTTCCAGGGGTGACCCCCCATGTGATGAAGGCAAGATCAAACACACTTTGAACATATAGTCATGTCTGATCTTGTCTTCACTTTAGAAAGTTGAACTTTCCTAGTTCCTAGGTTCTGTTTTGCTCCATGCCTGGTTTTACCAATTGCGGAATGTTTGTAAACAATGTTGTAAATAACCAAGATGTTGTCAGTTTGGGCAAGAAGATTGTAAACGCACTTGTGAATGTTTTCCAAGTAAACTTTTTTACTTTTCTAAATGTGTGGCTTCCTTATTTAAAAAACACAATGCATTATGTATGTCAAATGTAAAGGATATGGGGGGCAATGGGTGTTATTTACTAAAGGCAAGTCCAGTTTGCACTGCAAGTTTCTTTTCCAGGGCACTTTTGCACTGCACTTGTAGAGCATAGTGGATTTGACTTATGTAAATGACACCCACAGTGCTTTGTACGAAAACACGGAGCACAGCATTTTTGAGAATACACACATGTCTGACCTGGTGATGAAAAGGAGTATTTTGGGTGTCAGTTATGCAGTACAAACCTTCTCTAGACTAAGGATGGGCCCGGTGCTCGATGCGAACCCATGTTCGCATCGAGCACCGGGTGTTCGCTCGCTCGGCGAGCCCAGAACTATTTTGGCCGCTCGCATCACATTCGTGTGATGCGAGCGGCCCCGCAATGCATTGCGGCCGGCGCGGCCGGCGCAGTGCATTGCTGGCTGATGATTGGCCAAGCATGCACTGTGACCCCGCATGCTTGGCCAATCACAGCGCCGGAAACTCGGAGAGCCATAATTGGCTACAGGCAGGACGCCAGTAACCAATTACAGCTCAGGGGCTTTAGTACACGCCCCCTCATTTAAAAGGCCGCCACGCCGTCGGCGCCGGTCACATGAGTTCCGGCTTTAGGAGAGAGCAGGCTGATTCTGTGTCACTCTTTGCTAGATTCATTTAGAAAGATTTGCTCTACTTTGCTAAACCATTGCTACCTGCCATTGATCGTCCATTGCTGCTGCTGGTTAGTGTGTTTTTAGCTGCTGCTGGGGGTTAGTCTGGTGCGTGTCTTACTGTTAGTACAGTATTTCAGTAGTACCAACCGCAGTGCTGTTAGTACAGCACTGCACCCCAAAAGCACCCATAGGGCTTGTAGTGTGTTCGTGGCAGGCACTGGCAGCAAACAGAGCTCCTATATTTTGTTCCCAGAAGCACCTATAGGACTTGTAGTGTGTTCGTGGCAGGCACTGGCAGCAAACAGAGCTCCTATATTTTGTTCCCAGAAGCACCTATAGGACTTGTAGTGTGTTCGTGGCAGGCACTGGCAGCAAACAGAGCTCCTATATTTTGTTCCCAGAAGCACCTATAGGACTTGTAGTGTGTTAGTCCCATCACACAGAGCTCCTATATTTTCTTCCCAGAAGCACCTATAGGACTTAGGACTTGTAGTGTGTTAGTCCCATCACACAGAGCTCCTATATTTTGTTCCCAGAAGCACCTATAGGACTTGAAGTGTGTTAGTCCCATCACACAGAGCTATATTTTCTTCCCAGAAGCACCTATAGGACTTGTAGTGTGTTAGTCCCATCACACAGAGCTCCTATATTTTGTTCCCAGAAGCACCTATAGGACTTGAAGTGTGTTAGTCCCATCACACAGAGCTATATTTTCTTCCCAGAAGCACCTATAGGACTTGTAGTGTGTTAGTCCCATCACACAGAGCTCCTATATTTTGTTCCCAGAAGCACCTATAGGACTTGTAGTGTGTTAGTCCCATCACACAGAGCTATATTTTCTTCCCAGAAGCACCTATAGGACTTGTAGTGTGTTAGTCCCATCACACAGAGCTCCTATATTTTGTTCCCAGAAGCACCTATAGGACTTGAAGTGTGTTAGTCCCATCACACAGAGCTATATTTTCTTCCCAGAAGCACCTATAGGACTTGTAGTGTGTTAGTCCCATCACACAGAGCTCCTATATTTTCTTCCCAGAAGCACCTATAGGACTTGAAGTGTGTTAGTCCCATCACACAGAGCTATATTTTCTTCCCAGAAGCACCTATAGGACTTGTAGTGTGTTAGTCCCATCACACAAAGCTATATTTTCTTCCCAGAAGCACCTATAGGACTTGTAGTGTGTTAGTCCCATCACACAGAGCTATATTTTCTTCCCAGAAGCACCTATAGGACTTGTAGTGTGTTAGTCCCATCACACAGAGCTATATTTTCTTCCCAGAAGCACCTATAGGACTTGTAGTGTGTTAGTCCCATCACACAGAGCTCCTATATTTTCTTCCAGAAGCACCTATAGGACTTGTAGTGTGTTAGTCCCATCACACAGAGCTCCTATATTTTCTTCCCAGAAGCACCTATAGGACTTGTAGTGTGTTAGTCCCATCACACAGAGCTCCTATATTTTCTTCCCAGAAGCACCTATAGGACTTGTAGTGTGTTAGTCCCATCACACAGAGCTCCTATATTTTGTTCCCAGAAGCACCTATAGGACTTGAAGTGTGTTAGTCCCATCACACAGAGCTATATTTTCTTCCCAGAAGCACCTATAGGACGTGTAGTGTGTTAGTCCCATCACACAGAGCTCCTATATTTTGTTCCCAGAAGCACCTATAGGACTTGAAGTGTGTTAGTCCCATCACACAGAGCTATATTTTCTTCCCAGAAGCACCTATAGGACTTGTAGTGTGTTAGTCCCATCACACAAAGCTCCTATATTTTGTTCCCAGAAGCACCTATAGGACTTGTAGTGTGTTAGTCCCATCACACAGAGCTATATTTTCTTCCCAGAAGCACCTATAGGACTTGTAGTGTGTTAGTCCCATCACACAGAGCTCCTATATTTTCTTCCCAGAAGCACCTATAGGACTTGTAGTGTGTTAGTCCCATCACACAGAGCTATATTTTCTTCCCAGAAGCACCTATAGGACTTGTAGTGTGTTAGTCCCATCACACAGAGCTCCTATATTTTGTTCCCAGAAGCACCTATAGGACTTGTAGTGTGTTAGTCCCATCACACAGAGCTCCTATATTTTCTTCCCAGAAGCACCTATAGGACTTGTAGTGTGTTAGTCCCATCACACAGAGCTCCTATATTTTCTTCCCAGAAGCACCTATAGGACTTGTAGTGTGTTAGTCCCATCACACAGAGCTCCTATATTTTCTTCCCAGAAGCACCTATAGGACTTGTAGTGTGTTAGTCCCATCACACAGAGCTCCTATATTTTGTTCCCAGAAGCACCTATAGGACTTGTAGTGTGTTAGTCCCATCACACAGAGCTCCTATATTTTCTTCCCAGAAGCACCTATAGGACTTGTAGTGTGTTAGTCCCATCACACAGAGCTCCTATATTTTGTTCCCAGAAGCACCTATAGGACTTGTAGTGTGTTAGTCCCATCACACAGAGCTATATTTTCTTCCCAGAAGCACCTATAGGACTTGTAGTGTGTTAGTCCCATCACACAGAGCTCCTATATTTTGTTCCCAGAAGCACCTATAGGACTTGTAGTGTGTTAGTCCCATCACACAGAGCTATATTTTCTTCCCAGAAGCACCTATAGGACTTGTAGTGTGTTAGTCCCATCACACAGAGCTCCTATATTTTGTTCCCAGAAGCACCTATAGGACTTGAAGTGTGTTAGTCCCATCACACAGAGCTATATTTTCTTCCCAGAAGCACCTATAGGACTTGTAGTGTGTTAGTCCCATCACACAGAGCTCCTATATTTTCTTCCCAGAAGCACCTATAGGACTTGTAGTGTGTTAGTCCCATCACACAGAGCTCCTATATTTTGTTCCCAGTAGCACCTATAGGACTTGTAGTGTGTTAGTCCCATCACACAGAGCTCCTATATTTTCTTCCCAGAAGCACCTATAGGACTTGTAGTGCGTTAGTCCCATCACACAAAGCTCCTATATTTTGTTCCCAGAAGCACCTATAGGACTTGTAGTGTGTTAGTCCCATCACACAGAGCTATATTTTCTTCCCAGAAGCACCTATAGGACTTGTAGTGTGTTAGTCCCATCACACAGAGCTCCTATATTTTGTTCCCAGAAGCACCCATAGGACTTGTAGTGTGTTAGTCCCATCACACAGAGCTATATTTTCTTCCCAGAAGCACCTATAGGACTTGTAGTGTGTTAGTCCCATCACACAGAGCTCCTATATTTTGTTCCCAGAAGCACCTATAGGACTTGAGTGTGTTAGTCCCATCACACAGAGCTATATTTTCTTCCCAGAAGCACCTATAGGACTTGTAGTGTGTTAGTCCCATCACACAGAGCTCCTATATTTTGTTCCCAGAAGCACCTATAGGACTTGAAGTGTGTTAGTCCCATCACACAGAGCTATATTTTCTTCCCAGAAGCACCTATAGGACTTGTAGTGTGTTAGTCCCATCACACAGAGCTCCTATATTTTCTTCCCAGAAGCACCTATAGGACTTGTAGTGTGTTAGTCCCATCACACAGAGCTCCTATATTTTCTTCCCAGTAGCACCTATAGGACTTGTAGTGTGTTAGTCCCATCACACAGAGCTCCTATATTTTCTTCCCAGAAGCACCTATAGGACTTGTAGTGTGTTAGTCCCATCACACAGAGTTCCTATTTTTTCTTTGCAGAAGCACCTATAGGACTTGTAGTGTGTTAGTCCCATCACACAGAGCTCCTATATTTTCTTCCCAGAAGCACCTATAGGACTTGAAGTGTGTTAGTCCCATCACACAGAGCTCCTATATTTTCTTCCCAGAAGCACCTATAGGACTTGTAGTGTGTTAGTCCCATCACACAGAGCCTATATTTTCTTCCCAGAAGCACCTATAGGACTTGTAGTGTGTTAGTCCCATCAAACAGAGCTCCTATATTTTGTTCCCAGAAGCACCTATAGGACTTGTAGTGTGTTAGTCCCATCACACAGAGCTCCTATATTTTCTTCCCAGAAGCACCTATAGGACTTGTAGTGTGTTAGTCCCATCACACAGAGCTCCTATATTTTCTTCCCAGAAGCACCTATAGGACTTGTAGTGTGTTAGTCCCATCACACAGAGCTCCTATATTTTGTTCCCAGAAGCACCTATAGGACTTGTAGTGTGTTAGTCCCATCACACAGAGCTCCTATATTTTCTTCCCAGAAGCACCTATAGGACTTGTAGTGTGTTAGTCCCATCACACAGAGCTCCTATATTTTCTTCCCAGAAGCACCTATAGGACTTGTAGTGTGTTAGTCCCATCACACAGAGCTATATTTTCTTCCCAGAAGCACCTATAGGACTTGTAGTGTGTTAGTCCCATCACACAGAGCTCCTATATTTTGTTCCCAGAAGCACCTATAGGACTTGTAGTGTGTTAGTCCCATCACACAGAGCTCCTATATTTTCTTCCCATAAGCACCTATAGGACTTGTAGTGTGTTAGTCCCATCACACAGAGCTCCTATATTTTTCTTCCCAGAAGCACCTATAGGACTTGTAGTGTGTTAGTCCCATCACACAGAGCTCCTATATTTTCTTCCCAGAAGCACCTATAGGACTTGTAGTGTGTTAGTCCCATCACACAGAGCTCCTATATTTTGTTCCCAGAAGCACCCATAGGACTTGTAGTGTGTTAGTCCCATCACACAGAGCTCCTATATTTTCTTCCCAGAAGCACCCATAGGACTTGTAGTGTGTTAGTCCCATCACACAGAGCTCCTATATTTTGTTCCCAGAAGCACCTATAGGACTTGTAGTGTGTTAGTCCCATCACACAGAGCTCCTTTATTTTGTTCCCATAAGCACCTATAGGACTTGTAGTGTGTTAGTCCCATCACACAGAGCTATATTTTCTTCCCAGAAGCACATATAGGACTTGTAGTGTGTTAGTCCCATCACACAGAGCTCCTATATTTTGTTCCCAGAAGCACCTATAGGACTTGTAGTGTGTTAGTTCCATCACACAGAGCTCCTATATTTTGTTCCCAGAAGCACCTATAGGACTTGAAGTGTGTTAGTCCCATCACACAGAGCTATATTTTCTTCCCAGAAGCACCTATAGGACTTGTAGTGTGTTAGTCCCATCACACAGAGCTCCTATATTTTGTTCCCAGAAGCACCTATAGGACTTGTAGTGTGTAAGTCCCATCACACAGAGCTCCTATATTTTGTTCCCAGAAGCACCCATAGGACTTGTAGTGTGTTAGTCCCATCACACAGAGCTCCTATATTTTCTTCCAGAAGCACCTATAGGACTTGTAGTGTGTTAGTCCCATCACACAGAGCTCCTATATTTTCTTCCCAGCAGCACCTACAGGACTTGTAGTGTGTTAGGCCCATCACACTGAGCTCCTATATTTTGTTCCCAGAAGCACCTATAGGACTTGAAGTCCCATCACCCATATTTTCTTCCCAGAAGCGCCTATAGGGGGTGTAGTGTGTTAGTCCCATCACACAGCGCTCCTATATTTTCCTCCCAGAAGCGCCTATAGGACTTGTAGTTTGTTAGTCCCATCCCACAGCGCTATATTTTCTTCCAAGAAGGACCTATAGGACTTGTAGTGAATTAGTCCGCTCACACAGAGCTCCTATAGATTGTTCCCAGAAGGACCTATTGGACTTGTAGTGTGTTAGTCGCATCACTCAGTGCTAAATTTTCTTCCCAGAAGCACCTGGAGGACTGGTAGTTTGTTAGGCCCATCACACAGAGCGCCTATATTTTGTTCCCAGTACCACCTATAGGACTTGTAGTGGGTTAGTCCCATCACACAGAGCTCCTATATTTTCTTCCCAGAAACACCCATAAGACTTCTAGTGTGTTAGTCCCATCACACAGAGCTCCTATATTTTCTTCCCAGAAGCACCCATAGGACTTGTAGTGTGTTAGTCCCATCACACAGAGCTCCTATATTTTCTTCCCAGCAGCACCCACAGGACTTGTAGTGTGTTAGTCCCATCACACAGAGCTCCTATATTTTCTTCCCAGAAGCACCCATAGGACTTGTAGTGTGTTAGTCCCATCACACAGAGCTCCTATATTTTCTTCCCAGAAGCACCTATAGGACTTGTAGTGTGTTAGTCCCATCACACAGAGCTCCTATATTTTCTTCCCAGCAGCACCCACAGGACTTGTAGTGTGTTAGTCCCATCACACAGAGCTCCTATATTTTTTTGCAGAAGCACCCATAGCACTTGTAGTATGTTAGTCCCATCACACAGAGCTCCTATATTTTCTTTGCAGAAGCACCCATAGGACTTGTAGTGTGTTAGTCCCATCACACAGAGCTCCTATATTTTCTTCGCAGAAGCACCCACAGGACTTGTAGTGTGTTAGTGGCATCACACAGAGCTCCTATATTTTCTTTGCAGAAGCACCCATAGGACTTGAA
Source organism: Lithobates sylvaticus (assembly GCA_028564925.1). NCBI lineage: Eukaryota > Metazoa > Chordata > Amphibia > Anura > Ranidae > Lithobates > Lithobates sylvaticus. Next base: position 652,143,594 of record CM053026.1, read on the forward strand.
GTGTGTTAGTGGCATCACACAGAGCTCCTATATTTTCTTCCCAGCAGCACCCACAGGACTTGTAGTGTGTTAGTGGCATCACACAGAGCTCCTATATTTTCTTCCCAGCAGCACCCACCGGACTTCTAGTGTGTTAGTGGCATCACACAGAGCTCCTATATTTTCTTTGCAGAAGCACCCATAGGACTTCTAGTGTGTTAGTGGCATCACACAGAGCTCCTATATTTTCTTCTCAGCAGCACCCATAGGACTTCTAGTGTGTTAGTGGCATCACACAGAGCTCCTATATTTTCTTTGCAGAAGCACCCATAGGACTTCTAGTGTGTTAGTGGCATCACACAGAGCTCCTATATTTTCTTCTCAGAAGCACCCATAGGACTTCTAGTGTGTTAGTGGCATCACACAGAGCTCCTATATTTTCTTTGCAGAAGCACCCATAGGACTTCTAGTGTGTTAGTGGCATCACACAGAGCTCCTATATTTTCTTCTCAGCAGAAGCACCCATAGGACTTCTAGTGTGTTAGTGGCATCACACAGAGCTCCTATATTTTCTTTGCAGAAGCACCCATAGCACTTCTAGTGTGTTAGTGGCATCACACAGAGCTCCTATATTTTCTTCTCAGAAGCACCCACAGGACTTCTAGTGTGTTAGTGGCATCACACAGAGCTCCTATATTTTCTTCTCAGAAGCACCCACCGGACTTCTAGTGTGTTAGTGGCATCACACAGAGCTCCTATATTTTCTTCTCAGCAGCACCCATAGGACTTCTAGTGTGTTAGTGGCATCACACAGAGCTCCTATATTTTCTTTGCAGAAGCACCCATAGGACTTCTAGTGTGTTAGTGGCATCACACAGAGCTCCTATATTTTCTTTGCAGAAGCACCCATAGGACTTCTAGTGTGTTAGTGGCATCACACAGAGCTTCTATATTTTCTTCTCAGCAGCACCCACAGGACTTCTAGTGTGTTAGTGGCATCACACAGAGCTCCTATATTTTCTTTGCAGAAGCACCCATAGGACTTCTAGTGTGTTAGTGGCATCACACAGAGCTCCTATATTTTCTTCTCAGCAGCACCCACAGGACTTCTAGTGTGTTAGTGGCATCACACAGAGCTCCTATATTTTCTTTGCAGAAGCACCCATAGGACTTCTAGTGTGTTAGTGGCATCACACAGAGCTCCTATATTTTCTTCTCAGCAGCACCCACAGGACTTCTAGTGTGTTAGTGGCATCACACAGAGCTCCTATATTTTCTTTGCAGAAGCACCCATAGCACTTCTAGTGTGTTAGTGGCATCACACAGAGCTCCTATATTTTCTTCTCAGAAGCACCCACAGGACTTCTAGTGTGTTAGTGGCATCACACAGAGCTCCTATATTTTCTTCTCAGAAGCACCCACCGGACTTCTAGTGTGTTAGTGGCATCACACAGAGCTCCTATATTTTCTTTGCAGAAGCACCCATAGGACTTCTAGTGTGTTAGTGGCATCACACAGAGCTCCTATATTTTCTTCTCAGCAGCACCCACAGGACTTCTAGTGTGTTAGTGGCATCACACAGAGCTCCTATATTTTCTTTGCAGAAGCACCCATAGGACTTCTAGTGTGTTAGTGGCATCACACAGAGCTCCTATATTTTCTTCTCAGCAGCACCCACAGGACTTCTAGTGTGTTAGTGGCATCACACAGAGCTCCTATATTTTCTTTGCAGAAGCACCTATAGGACTTCTAGTGTGTTAGTGGCATCACACAGAGCTCCTATATTTTCTTCTCAGCAGCACCCACAGGACTACCGACTACAATGGCTGGAAGACCGCCAAGGGGAGGCAGAGCGTGCAGAGCCAAGAACACAGGGCAGGCAGGCTCTTTTTCTAGTGGACGTGGCCGTGGCCGTGGACGTGGTCGTGCATCGTCATCAGCACGTGGCCATGGGACACGCGCGTCTTTGTTTTCGGCAGCTGGACATGTGGAGCCGCATCATGCTGAAGGCTTGGTAGAATGGATGACCAAGCCCTCCTCATCCTCCTCATCCTCTCTCACCCAGGCTCAGGGTACTGGCAGAGCAGCTGCCAACGCGTACTCAATGGCATCATCAGCCACCCCTTCCCTAGACCCACCATGTCCTCCTGAGGAGTCCCCCGAACTCTTTGAGCACAGTGTTGGGTACATGCTCCAGGAGGATGCCCAACGATTCGAAGGCTCGGATGATGATACCCAGCTTGAGGAAGTCAGTAGTGTGCGCGCAGAGAGAGGGGATGCTGAAGGACAGCAATCTGGCAGTACTGTTCCACCAGCTGCAGCTTACTGCCAGGTTTGCTCTAGTGGTGAAGAGGGAGGGGATGATGAGGTCACTGACTCCACGTGGGTGCCTGAAGGGAGAGAGGATGAGGAGGAGGACGAGGAGGAGGAGGATGCAGCGTCACATGTCCAACGAGGCAGGGTGCCCCCTGGAGGCCAGCTAGAGGCCAGCACAGCAACTGTACAACACCGCAGAGCTCCGCCTGTGCAGGGCGCTGCCTCTGCACGTTATCAGAAAAGTTCTTTGGTGTGGGCCTTTTTTGAGACGAGTGCATCAGATCGCACCACTGCTATTTGCAATATTTGTCTCAAGCGTATCTCGCGTGGCCAAAACATCAGCCGCTTGGGCACCACAAGCATGAGCAGACATATGTCGACCTGCCATGCAGCTCGTTGGCAAGCACACATAAAAGACACACACCAAAGAACTAAGCGGACCTCTCCTTGCTCCTCATCAGCTGGGATCTCCATCCCCACTACATCTTCAGTCCTCTCTGAAAGCTGCTGTGAGAGGACTGAAGGTGTAGAATTAGGTGTGTCACAACCAAGTACTTGCAGTACACCGACGTCCGATTGTAGCAGGCAAATTTCCCTGCCCCAGCTGCTGGACCGTCGAAAGAAGTACACTCCCAGCCATCCACATGCCCAGCGGTTGAATGCTAGCTTGGCTAAATTGCTAGCACTTCAACTGCTGCCTTTTCAGTTGGTAGACTCGGCCCCCTTCCGTGAGTTTGTTCAATGTGCGGTTCCTCAGTGGCAGGTTCCCAAACGCCACTTTTTCTCACGGAAGGCGATTCCGTCTCTCTACCGGCATGTGGAAGGCAATGTCCATGCCTCGCTGGACAGGGCGGTCAGCGGTAAGGTGCATATTACCGCTGACTCATGGTCCAGCAGGCATGGACAGGGACGTTACCTTTCTTTCACGGCCCATTGGGTCACTCAATTGGCAGCTGGGAGGGATGCAGGACAAGGTGCAGTAGTGTTGGAGGTTGTTCCGCCACCACGCCTCCAAAACGCTACTACTGCTACTGGTTGTGACACACCTCTCTCCTCCACCCCCTCCTCTTCTTCTTCCTCCAGTGCTCTGTCCTCGGAACCAGCGGTGCTCCGTAGGCGTACAAGGGGCTACGCAAGTACGCAGGCAAAAAGATGCCATGCCGTGCTTGCTCTGGTGTGTTTGGGGGACAGGAGCCACACTGGGCCAGAGGTTCTGGCAGCTCTGCAGGGGCAGGCCGAGAGGTGGTTGACGCCACGTCAGCTTAAGCCAGGAATGGTCGTTTCTGACAATGGCACCAACCTCCTCTCCGCCCTGCGACAGGGGCAGCTCACCCATGTGCCCTGTATGGCTCACGTCCTCAACCTGGTGGTGCAGCGGTTCTTGGGCAGGTTCCCAGGCTTACAGGATGTCCTGAGGCAGGCCAGGAAAGTCTGTGTGCATTTCCGCCGATCTTATAATGCCAGTGCTCGGCTGACTGAGCTGCAAAAGGAGCTGAACCTGCCCAAGAACCGCCTAATATGTGACATGCCCACCAGGTGGAACTCAACGTTGGCCATGCTGCAGCGACTGCACACGCAGCAGAGGGCCATCAATGAGTACCTTTGCGACTACGGCACCAGGACAGGGTCAGGGGAGCTTGTTTTTTTTTTTTTCCCCACGTCAGTGGAGCATGATCAGGGATGCATGCACTGTCCTCTCACCATTTGAGGAGGCCACGAGGATGGTGAGCAGTGACAGTGCATGCATCAGTGACACTGTACCTCTTGTCCACCTGTTGGAGCATACGCTGCGTGGGATAATGGACAGGGCACTTGAGGCAGAACAGAGGCAGGAAGAGGAGGACTTCCTTGCCTCTCAAGGCCCCCTTTATCCGGACAGTGTTCCTTCTGTCCCACCCATCACACAGGAAGAGGATGAGGAGGAGGAGGAGGAGGAGGAGGAGGAGGAGTGTGTGAGCATGGAGGTGGAGCCTGGCACTCAGCATCAGCAGCAGCAGTCTTTTAGGGATGATGTACAGTCCCAACAAACCAGTGGACTTGTACGTGGCTGGGAGGAGGTGGCTGGCGATCATGTCATCCTCAGTGACCCAGAAGACTCCGGACCGAATGCCTCAGCTAACCTACGCTGCATGGCCTCCCTGATCCTGCAAAGCCTGCGGAAGGATCCTCGTGTTCTTCGGATCAAGGAGAGGGACCATTACTGGCTGGCCACTCTCCTTGATCCACGGTACAAGGGTAAGGTTGCGGACCTTATCTTGCCGTCGCAGAGGGAGCAGAGGATGAGACATCTCAGGGAGGCCTTGCAGAAAGGTCTGTGCAACGCGTTCCCAGAAACTGGGAGGTTACAAACTCCTGGTCCTGGGCGACGAGTTGCTGAGGCTTCGGTCAGTAGCAGAAGGAGCGGTGGGGAAGGTGGACGTCTGACCGATGCGTTCAGACAATTTTTTAGTCCGCAGCCCCAAGGTATGATCGGTTCCAGCAACCATCGCCAGCGTCTGATATACATGGTGCAGGAATACCTTGGGGCAAGGTCAGACTTGGACACCTTTCCCACCGAAAATCCTCTGGCTTACTGGGTCCTGAGGATGGATCACTGGTCAGAGCTTGCACAGTATGCAATTGAGCTACTGGCCTGTCCTGCCTCCAGCATTCTTTCCGAACGCACATTCAGTGCTGCTGGAGGATTTGTCACCGATCATAGGGTGCGCCTGTCCACCGACTCGGTTGATCGACTGACCTTCATCAAAATGAATCAGTCTTGGATCACCACCAGCTACCAGGCACCTGAAGCGGATATAACGGAATAATTTATAATGTCACATCCCTTCAAGACTGCCTATGCTGATGCTGAGTGACTGTCCTCTTATGTTCACTGACTATCCTCTTCCTCCTCCTCAATGATCCATGCCACCACACCAGTGCCTAAGGCACAATTTTTCAGCCCCTGTATAACAGGGGCGTGTACTTACAATTTTTTTTTAAAAAAATGCTTCGCAACACGTGTGACTGCTGTGCTCCAAGTACAGTATCTGTGAGGGGTTGCAGTGTTGTGGCACCAGCACCAGTGCCTAAGGCACAATTTTTCAGCCCCTGTTTAACAGGGGCGTGTAATTACAATTTTTTAAAAAAATGCTTCGCAACACGTGTGACTGCTGTGCTCCAAGTACAGTATCTGTGAGGGGTTGCAGTGTTGTGGCACCAGCACCAGTGCCTAAGGCACAATTTTTCAGCCCCTGTTTAACAGGGGCGTGTAATTACAATTTTTTTAAAAAAAATGCTTCGCAACACGTGTGACTGCTGTGCTCCAAGTACAGTATCTGTGAGGGGTTGCAGTGTTGTGGCACCAGCACCAGTGCCTAAGGCACAATTTTTCAGCCCCTGTTTAACAGGGGCGTGTAATTACAATTTTTTAAAAAAATGCTTCGCAACACGTGTGACTGCTGTGCTCCAAGTACAGTATCTGTGAGGGGTTGCAGTGTTGTGGCACCAGCACCAGTGCCTAAGGCACAATTTTTCAGCCCCTGTTTAACAGGGGCGTGTAATTACAATTTTTTTGAAAAATGCTTCGCAACACGTGTGACTCCTGTGCCCCAAGTACAGTATCTGTGAGGGGTTACAGTGTTGTGGCACCAGCACCAGTGCCTAAGGCACAATTTTTCAGCCCTGTTTAACAGGGGCGTGCAATTACAAATCTTGATCTAATAACTCACAGCAGGGCCCATTCCTGCGCCCACCAAGAGTAACTATGAGGGCCTACAGTCTTGTGGCAACACCGTCCACCACCACCACCACCACCAAGGCCCAATTTTTCTGCCCTGTTCATCAGGTGCTTGCAATTACAAATCTTGATCTAATAACTCACAGCAGGGCCCATTCCTGCGCCCACCAAGAGTAACTGTGAGAGCTTACATTCTTGTGGCAACACCGTCCACCACCACCACCACCACCACCACCGCCAAAGGCCCAATTTTTCTGCCCTGTTCAACAGGTGCTTGCAATTACAAATCTTGATCTAATAACTCACAGCAGGGCCCATTCCTGCGCCCACCAAGAGTAACTGTGAGAGCTTACAGTCTTGTGGCAACACCGTCCACCACCACCACCACCACCACCACCGCCAAAGGCCCAATTTTTCTGCCCGGTTCAACAGGTGCATGCAAGTACAAATCTTGATCTATTAACTCACAGCAGGGCCCATTCCTGTGCCCACCAGTCTTGTGGCTACACCAACATCTAATAGGGCAAATTTCTGCCGAGTATATACGCCAGGCCCCTACTTTCAAACATCCAACTTACAAACGACTCCTACTTGCAAATGGAAAGAGAAAACAGGAAGTGAGAGGAAATCTACCCCTAGGAAGGGAAATTCTATCCTGTTAGATTTAATTTGGGAAAAAGGTATCTCCTCTCTACTGATACTTTATCACCAATCCTTGTTTCAATTAAAACCCCACTTTTCCAAAAACATTTGTCATTGGGACAGAAAGTGAGGTGACATGTTCTGAACAGATGTGCAAAGACAGCAAATGTTACAGGGGTGATAACCCCTCCCTATGTTCTCCAAAAAGCTTAAAAATAGATTTTTTTGGGATGGAGCTACACTTCATAATGTACCTGTTCAGATTCTACTTAAGAACAAACCTACAGTCCGTGTCTTGTTTGCACCACCTATATACTGCTGTTCAGAGTATATAGGGTTGTAGGTATAGGGTTTTATTTTGGGTGCGGGGTCCCCCTTAATATCCATACAAGACCCAAAGGGGCTGGGGTGGGGGGGGGGGGGGGTGATGGGGTAGCCATGCCATTTTTCTCAAGGATTTTCAGCCATATGGCGGCCAGGACAAGACATGACATTAAAGCCGCAAGTGGTTTTAAATGGCTTCTTTTTTTCCTTTACAAATGTCATTTTGTGCAAGGACAGTTCTAAACACGGGAAACACATGCCACTTCACAGGCATACTTTAGACACCCCCCAGGTACCATATTAAAAGGAAAATTTCACTTTTTTTCTTTTCACTTTATGAATCATTAAAATGACTGCTCCCGAAAAAAACGTTAGATTTTAAACGTTCTTTTTGCATTGATATATGTCCCCTGGGGCAGGACCCGGGTCCCCAAACCTGATTTATGACATTAACATGCAGAATGGCCGTTTTAATTAGCACTTTTGATTTCGAAAGTTCGCATCCACTATAACGTATAGGGTTCGAAAATAAGCGCAAACTTTCGGTCCGTTCGAAGGTTCTGGTTCGAACCGAACCCGGGGGTGTTCGGCTCATCCCTACTCGCGGGCATTTAGAGGGGGCAAGCCTGGACGTGCCACTTGAAGGGCTGTGAGGTCAGCATTTGGAGGGCCCTCCACATCTGGGCCAACGGGCACCACATAGTTCCTGTTATGTCTTTTGAGGAAGTTGTGCAATATGCAACAGGCAAGAACTATGTGGTTCAGTTTGTATTCCGCCAAGTTAATTGCCGTCAAGAACAGGCGGAAGCGGCTGGCCAGGATGCCAAAAGTGTTCTCCACAACTCTTCGGGCTCTGGACAGCCTGTAGTTGAAGACCCTCTGGTCTGGGGTGAGGGTCCTCATCGGGAATGGCCTCATCAGATGGGGAGTCAACGCAAACGCTTCATCTGCGACAAAGACGAAGGGGAGTCCTTCTGCATTCTCCTCTGGAGGTGGCAAGCACAGACTGCCACTTTGGAGACGCCAGTAGAACTCCGTGTGCGCAATGGCACCACCATCCGAGATCCGGCCGTTCATCCCCACGTCCACATACATAAATTCATATGTCGCCGACACCACCGCCAACATCACTACACTATTAAACCCTTTATAATTATAATAGTAGGACCCCGAGTTGGGCGGTGGGACGATGCGGACGTGTTTCCCATCAATTGCCCCTCCGCAGTTAGGAAAGTCCCAACGGCTGGCAAAGTGGGAGGCCACAGTCTGCCATTCCTGTGGCGTGGAAGGGAACTGTGGAGTGAAACAAGAAAAAAAAATTAGTCACTTTGCACATAAACATTGCAAGCAGATTAGACAATCAACATCTTGGAACAAGAGCATTGTTTAAAATTGGAGGCTGTAAAGTATTTGCACAGAAAAGTAGAGGCTCCCCTTTACAGATTACTCACCCCCCCATCAATCCCCCCACTTCTGATGGGCCATTGGCAATAACTAGGGTTTTGGGGGGGGGGGGGTGTTGGACAGGTAACCCTCTGCACTTCATTGATTGGCAAATGGCTCAATAATGTGTGCTAGTTTGGCCAGACCCTCACTTAACACTATTGGCAGCCCCCAGGAAAGCTAAAATAACATTTCAACCCCCCCCCCCCCCCCCCCCCCCCCCCCCAAAAAGGAAAGCACATTGTGACATTCTGAAATTACCAAGCAAGCTAATAGGAGGGAAAGAACACAAAAAAATAGGAAATGGAAAGTATGGAGCCAGCCCCTTGCACTACATGCTTTGCTGAATTCATCCCTAAAGATGCCCACTATAAAGAGGTAGGTATATAGTGTGTATTGACCTTGGGAAAGCCAGCAGATAGAGGATTGGTACCATCTGACAGAGCAGTTGGGGGAGGGGGTTCCTAATGAGTTTTGCCCCCCCCCCACAAAAAAAAAAAAAAAAGGGGCTCTACATGAAGTAAACCACACAGCAAACATTTGTGCATATTTTAGGGGGTGTTTGGGGGCAAACAATACTATGCAGCAGACAAAAGACATTGCTTAAGTGACTAGGCCATAGGTGTCTATTGGGCAGAAGAGCATGCTGGGGAGGTAAGTGAAGGGAAAAATGCATGAAGGAGAAAAGGGGCACAGCATATTAGAGCATATTGCAATCATGGTAATTAGGGAAGGAGGTCAAAAATACAAGACATTAGCAAACAGAGCATACATAGAAGGGAATAGTAAAGGAGAAATGTTACCTTAATATAGTCCTCCTGCAGGACCTCGATGATGGCAGAACAGGTCTCTGGAATAATGATTCCCAGGGCCTGGGGAGAGATACCTGAAGAGAACTTCAAATCCTGAAGACTTCTCCCTGTCGCCAAGTACCTCAACGTGGCAACCAGCCTCTGCTCCGGAGTAATGGCTTGTCTCATGCAGGTATCCTGCCGGCTGATAAAGGGGGTCAGCAAAGCCAAAAGACGGTGAAAATCGGGGTCCGTCATCCGGAGAAAGTTCCTGAAATCATCAGGATTATTCTCCCGGATCTCACGAAGCAAAGGCATGTGCGAGAATTGGTCACGCTGAAGCAACCAATTCTTGGTCCACATACTCCTCGTCACTCTGTTCATGGACGGGTCTTGGGTCAAAGCTAAAAGCCCGACACCAATTCCGCGTACAGCACGAACTCAGCGACGAGTACGCACGGGAAACATCGCTCACAAGGTCACAAAAGGTCGGCTGGTCAGAACGGACAAACAGAAAGCACCGATAAACAGCAAGGCCTGAAAGAACGAAATGAATACCAGAAACGAGCAGACAATAAGCAGTGAAAATCAAAGCGTCCTATATCAAGATATAGGCCGCAATGACCAACAAATGCGAACTGACTACACGCACTAATAAACAGATACGCACGACAAGCACAAACTGAAGAGCAGTAATGATCTGAGTCAGAAAACTGAGAAGCGCGAATCTTAAGTCACCAAACTTCGACTAACTCGCGATAAACACGGGATCAGCAGAAGGAGCCCAACGGGTGCCTGACGTGGTGCTGAACTTCCCTTTTCTAGTCTCGTGGAAGACGACTTACGTCACGACGTTCTTGCAGACCGGATATTCCGACAACGTAGTCCGACCGTGTGTACGCAACACCAACATCGGCCAAAGTACGACGGACAGGATCCGACCGACCTGGTCCGCGGATAATCCGACTGTGTGTATGGGGCTTTACTGTGAAGAAACCTTTCCGTATTTGGAGATGAAATCTCTTTTCCTCTAGACGTAAAGAGTGCCCCCTTGTCCTCTTTGTTGACTGTAAAGTGAATAACTCAACACCAAGTTCACTATATGGACCCCTTATATATTTATACATGTTGATCATATCCCCCCTTAATCTCCTCTTATCAAGGGTGAATAAATTCAGTTCCTCTAATCTTTCCTCATAGCTGAGCTCCTCCATGCCTCTTATCAGTTTGGTTGCCCTTCTCTGCACTTTCTCCAGTTCCCCAATATCCTTTTTGAGAACTGGTGCCCAAAACTGAACTGCATATTCCAGATGAAGTCTTACTAATGATTTGAACAGGGGCAAAATGATATCTCTCTCTCTGGAGTCCATACCTCTCTTAATACAAGAAAGGACTTTGCTCGCTTTGGAAACCGCAGCTTGGCATTGCATGCTATTATTGAGTTTATGATCTACCAAAACCCCCAGATCCTTCTCCACTACGGATTCCCCCAGTTGTACTCCCCCTAGCATGTATGATGCATGCATATTCTTAACCCCCAAGTGCATAACTTTACATTTATCAACATTAAACCTCATCTGCCACATAGTCGCCCAATTAGACAGAGCATTGAGGTCGGCGTGTAAATTGGAGACCTCCTGTAAGGACGTTATTCCACTGCATAGCTTGGTGTCATCTGCAAAGACAGAAATGTTACTTTTGATCCCAGACCCAATATCATTTATAAAGTCAAAGGCCTAATTTTCACAATTGCAGAAAGATCTTGCGCAGGCCTATTGACCCTGGTGTTGTGACATACCAGGGCACAGCTTGATATTTTCTCAAGCCATGCATCTATGCTTTGCCATTCCTGTGTGCATTGTTCATCTTTATATGTGGTCAAAGTAATTTCCCCCTTGGCAAAATAACTCAGTATCAAACTTTGGCTAATATTGGATAATATTTGTATGGTACAAGGTACTGCTTGTGTCAAGGGTATTGGTGGTATTTTGGGATAGGAACACCCCCCCCCCCCCCCGTTCGGTTCACACCAGAACATGCGAACAGGCAAACAATTCGGCAGAGCACACGAACACTGTTAAAGTCTATGGGACACGAACATGAAAAATCAAAAGTGCTAATTTTAAAAGCTTATATGCAAGTTATTGTCATAAAAAGTGTTTGGGGACCTGGGTCCTGCCCCGGGGGACATGTATCAATACAAATTTTCTTTTTTTAAATTGCCTTTTTTTTTCGGGAGCAGCGATTTTTTTTATGCTTAAAGTTAAACAATAAAAATGAAATATTCCTTTAAATATCGTACCTGGGGGGTGTCTATAGTATGCCTTCAAAGTGGCACATTTTTCCCGTGTTTAGAACAGTACCACAGCAAAATTACATTTCTAAAGGAAAAGCTGTCATTTAAAATTGATTTTATGAATTGTCGGGTCTCGGCAATATAGATAAAACTCATTGAAAAAAAGAGCATGAGTCCCCCCCGCAGTCCATTACCAGGCCCTTTGGGTCTGGTATGAATATTAAGGGGAACCCCGAACACAAATTAAAAAAAAAATTGTGTGGGGGTCCCCCTAAAATCCATACCAGGCTCTTTAGGTCTGATATGGAAATTAAGGGTAACCCTACACCAAATTTAAAAAAAATGGTGTAGGAGTCCCCCCAAAATCCATCCATACTAGAACCTTCAGGTCTGGTATGGATTTTTAGGGGAACCCTGCGCCAAAATAAAAAAATGGCGTAGGGGTCCCCCAAAATCCATACCAGACCCTTATCCAAGCACGCAACCTGGCAGCCCGCAGGAAAAGAGCCCCCCCGAACCGTACCAGGCCACATGCGCTCAACATGGGGAGGGTGCTTTGGGGTCTGACCCCAAAGCACCTTGTCCCCATGTTGATGGGGACAAGGGCCTCATCCCCACAACCCTTGCCCGGTGGTTGTGGGGTATGCGGGTGGGGGGGCTTATCAGAATCTGGAAGCCCCCTTTAACAAGGGGACCCCCAGATCCCGGCCTCCCCCCTATGTGAATTGGTAATGGGGTACACTGTACCCCTACCATTTCACAAAAAAGTGTCAAAAAATGTAAAAAAGACAAGAGACAGCTTTATTATTAAAAAATAAAAAATATAAAAATGTCCCGCAATGTAAATTCATGCCGCCCGACGGACCGACAAAAAAAAAAAGCCGCAACCATTCCGCCTCCATGGGAGGCTCCCGCCAACTGACGCTTCTTCTCTGACAGTTCTTATATAGCTGAGGGCAGGGCCGTGACGTATATGGATGACCTCGCCCCCCTCTGACGCGACGGGGAAGCCCCTGTGGCGTCAGAGGGGGGCAGAGTCTCCCGTTTAAGTCACTGGGCGGCCCCGCCCTCAGTTATATAAGAACTGTCACAGAGAAGAAGCGTCAGTCGGCGGGAGCTTCCCATGAAGGCAGAGCGTTTGCGGCTTTTTTTTTCTCTTTCGGTCCGTCGGGCGGCGTGAATTTACATTGCGGGACATTTTTTTTTTTTTAATAAAGGACTTGTCCCAAGCTGTCACCATTTTTGACACTTTTTTTGTGAAATGGTAGGGGTACACAAAATAATTTTTTTTTCATAAAAAGTTATTACCAATTCACATAGGGGGGAGGCCGGGATCCCCCTGTTAAAGGGGCTTCTAGATTCCGATAAGCCCCCCGCCATCATACCCCCCCACAACCACCGGGCAAGGGTTGTGGGATGAGGCCCTTGTCCCCATCAACATGGGGACAAGGTGCTTTGGGGTCAGACCCCAAAGCACCCTCCCCATGTGGCATGTGGCCTGGTACGGTTCAGGGGGGGTGCTCTCGTCCCCCCTATTTTCCTGAGGCCTGTCAGTTTGCGTGCTCCGATAAGGGTCTGGTATGGATTTTGGGGGGGACCCCTACGCCATTTTTTTTTAATTTTGGCACAGGGTTCCCCTTAAAATTCCATACCAGACCTGAAGGGCCTGGTATGGATTTTAGGGGGACCCCCACGCAATTTTTTTTTTCAAATTTTGGTTCGGAGTTCCCCTTAATATTCATACCAGACCCAACGGACCTGGTAATGGACTGGGGGGGACCCTTGCTCTTTTTTTCAATGAGTTTTCTCTATATTGCCGAGACCTGAAAATTCATTACAGTTTTAAATGACAATTTTTCCTTTACAAATATCATTTTGCTGCGGTACTGTTCTAAACACGGAAAAAATTTGCCACTTTACAGGCATACTAAGGATACCCCCCAGGCACGATATTTAAAGGAATATTTTCATTTTTATTGTTTCACTTTAAGCATTAAAAAAATCACTGCTCCCAAAAAAAGGCAGTTCTAAAAAAAATGTTTGCATTGATACATGTCCCCTGGGGCAGGACCCAGGTCCCCAAACACTTTTTATGACAATAACTTGCATATAAGTCTTTAAAATGAGCATGTTTGATTTTTCATGTTAGTGTCCCATAGACTTGTCCCATAGTCCCATAGACTTTAACTGTTCCGGCGGCTTTCGAATTTGCCACGAACATTGCATATTGTTCGCTGTTCTGCGAATAGGCGAACACCCGATGTTCGAGTCGAACTTATGTTCGACTCGAACATCAGGCTCATCCCCAGTGGTAGTAGTCATGGAGGTGATGGTAAAGCCCATAGAAAAAAGTTAATTAGAAGGTCAGTAGGTATACAGATTGCACTTGGAGAAACAAATTTATATAATCAAGCTGAGTCAGATGTGGTCTGATGTGGAGAATGCGAGTCAGGGCTTCTCGCCCACATCAGTGACTGACTGGAAGAATGATCAAACATGCCCATAGACACACGCCTAAACCTTGTGGACAGCCTTCCCAGAACAGTTGAAGATGTTATAGCTGCAAAGGGTGGGCCAACTCAATATTGAACCCTACGAACTAAGACTGGGGTGCCATTAAAGTTCATATGCGTGTAAAAGCAGTCCCAATACTTTTTGCAATATAGTGTATATGTGGTGTTTACTAAAAGAAAGCCCAACCTCTATATAAGATGCCCCGTTAAGCCACGCTTAAAATCAAGCAGAGTGTAGTCATGCCCAATTTTCATTACGGCCCACTGCACTCTCTGCATGCCACCCCCAAACCAGGACGTTTTTCTTTCTTATATTCTAAAATTGAAAGGTATACTTTAAGGCCATTGCAACATTTATTTCAAATAGGAAGAGATGGCACAGTGTTTGCCTTTACAGCTAAATGATTCTTCAGTGAACAGCAAATAATGAACAGTTCACTCACCACCTTTTCCCACCATATATGATGCAATTGTGGAAACTCAATACTGCACAGCTAGCTGAAAATAATATTGCAACATGGCCACTATCTACATAGCTTCCCGGGAATGTGGAAGGCACATAACATAATTCTATGTTTTTCTGTCATTCCTTGCATTTTACTCACTTACTAGAATATAGCGTTTTGTTTTGTACAAAATGTGCAAGGGGAGTGTGTTTTCTACCATGATATCTGGGGTCACTGAGGAACAAAGCCAAAGACAGTTCAAATTCCCCAAATAAGCACTAAAAATAAATCCTAATCAAGAAAAGATAAAGCATACAAAAATAGAACAGACACAACAGCATGTTTTTCTGAAAAATAATTATTGGAAGGTAAATTTGCTTCAGTTAAAAATGATTTATTATTGTTTTAAGATACAGTGCCTTGAAAAAGTATTCATACCCCTTGAAATTTTTCACATTTTGTCATGTTACAAACAAAAACATAAATGTATTTTTTGGGGATTTTATGTGATAGACCAACACAAAGTGGCACATAATAGCGAAGTGGAAAGAAAATGATAAATGGTTTTCAACATTTTTTACAAATAAATATGTGAAAAGTGTGGTGTTCATTTGTATTCAGACTCCCTGAGTCCATACTTTGTAGAACCACCTTTCAATCCAAATGCAGCTGCAAGTCTTTTTGTGTATGTCTCTACCAGCTTAGAGAGTGACAGTTTTTTCCCCCTTCTTCTTTGTAAAAAGTTGTCAGATTGGATGGAGAGAAACTTTATCCCTGACCTGTCTGGTGTGTTCCTTTGCCTTCATGATGCTGTTTTTTCAATACAGTTCTCTAACAAACCTCTGAGGGCTTCACAGAACAACTGTATTTCTAATGGGATTAAATTTGACACAGGTGGACTCTATTTACTAATTAGGTGACTTCTGAAGGCAATTGGTTCCACTAGATTTTAGTTAGGGGTATTCGAGTAGAGGGGGGCTGAATACAAAGATATTTATTTGAAAAAAATATTGAAAACCATTTATCATTTTCCTTCCACTTCACAATGATGTGCCACTTTGTGTTGGTCTATCACATAAAATCCCAATAAAAATACATTTACGTTTTTGATTGTAACGTGACAAAATATGGAAAATTTCAAGAGGTATGAATACTAGTATTAAATTGGGGTGGATGTCATTTTTGTTCAACTCTATATTAGCCCTGCCCCCAGCCATAGCACACCCCATGAAGGCACCTTTTTGGGCATAGTATATGGGGCACTTTGTTGCAAAGAGAACAAAAGACATTGATACAACCATGCTTAGGACAAACAGATCTATACTCAAGACTAAAAAAAATGGGGCAGACTCGATGGACCACCTGGTAATTTTATTTTAGTAATCCCCATAACACTAGTGGACCCCTAACTGTAATGTTCTCTAGCTGATTTTCTTTCAAAAACCTCCTTTCCACCAAGCTAACGAAGATTCCTTTATTATAATTTGCTCTGCCCATCTATACAAAAAGCTGGACAGGTGGGTCGGACAACACATTAAGTAGTTGTTCTATTGAAGAATGTTGGATCGTTATGCCCAAAGACATCCTCCAGCTCCTTCTAAGCACCTGACTTGACCACCCAATAAGTCCCTCTTCTTCTTCTCAAATCCTTTCAATTACCCATTTCTGGCCTGGCCTTCTCACTTTAGTCATGCAGTCCCTTTCACCCAGCATTGCCGTGTCTCCAGGTCTTACTGGTACAGTGTATTCCTTACAGAAGTGGAGCACTGTGAAAAATAATATACAGTATTTCATATACAGTGCCTTGAAACAGGATTTTCTCTATCAGCTCATCTCCCACAGCTATTACCTTTTGTATCAATTGACCCCCCCCCCCCCCCCATCTTAGATTGTAAGCTCTAACGAGCAGGGTCCTCTGATTCCTCTTGTACCGAATTGTAATGTAACTGTAATGTCTGCCTTAAAGTGATTGTTAGGGTAATTTTTTTATTTTTTTTGTTAAATAACAAAACATATCATACTTACCTCAACTGTGCAGCTCATTTTGCACAGAGTGGCCACAAACCTGCTCTTCTGGGGTCCCCCGGCGGCTCTCACGGCTCCTCCCCACATCTGATAACCCCCTCTGAGAAGTGCTTCCCCGAGGGGGTTACCTTGCGGGAGCGCTCCTTAGTCCCAGCATTTGCGTCTATAGACACAGAATGCCAGACTCGGCCCCGCCTCCATCGCCCACGTCATTGGATTTGTTGACAGCAGCGGGAGACAATGGCTGCACTTTTATCAATATATCCAATCAAGAGCCGGGAGCCCATGGAGAGAGAGACAGCGCATCCCTGCCAACTGAATGAAGGGGTTCAGGTAAGTAAAATGGGGGGGGCTAGGGGGCTGGTGACTGCCAGGTGTTTGCATCCTATGCATTAAGGTGAAAAAACACAAACCTTTACAACCCCTTTACAACCTTCGCAAACTGTTGGCGCTATATACATCCTGTATAATAATAATAATAATTGGGGGGTATTTACTAAAACTTGAGCAGCTGTGCATGGCAACCAATCGGCTTCTATCCTTCATTTTCAAAGTGAAACTGAACCAGTCGAAGATAGAAGCTGCTCCAGATTATCCTAATTCTCTTTTAACAGCATACCATTGCAAGACATAACCGAATTGAATATATAATGGCATTGATTTTGTTTATTTAGTCCCAGACCCTTTTCTATGTATTGATGCCATTAGCAAACTATTCTACAAAACACAATATTTATTTTTCCTGGCCAGCCTCACGTCAGCACACAATGGGTTAACCCCTTCCTCCAGTCTCTCAGTACCACCTTCTCTTAGCTGATAAAAGGGAGCCCCTCCTCCCCAGCCCTTGTTCCTTTTTTTTGTCGGACTCCAGACTACCATGCTCGTGGATTAGACTACACCCCCCTACCGAACCTACCCACCCAGGTTCAAGCCTCTCCTGGGATCGGAAGGTCCAGAACAATAAAGGTAGTTCCTTTTATCACACTGGACGCTCTATGTGCAGGAGCCATGCGGGCATACTAAGGCTTAAAGAGCTTACCATTTTAGGCTGTGGTGTTGCTGTAGTATTGTGCTTTCCTTTCCTGGTTCCTAGGAGCTGCGCCGGCCACCTCCCCTGTGTTTTCTGTCGGTCGATGATGACCTCACAGGGGGGGCGGGATTGTGGGGCTATAAAGCCTGGAGAGCCAGAAGCTCCAGTGCTGTTTGCCACAGCTAGTGAGGGAAGTGTACTGGTGAGTTTTCCTTCACAGAGGGGGAGGGGTGGCTGGGCTGTGTCAGTGTTTACTGAGCCATGATCACAAAATGCATTACACCATGTGTTTACAGCTTTTCAGATACCCTACAAATATGCTGCCATCCTGAGTGACTCCTTATCCAGTATTAAGGTAAAGTTATTTCCTTTAAAGAGCCAGGAAAAAAAAAAAGAAAACGATAGAATAGGAACTTCTTTTTTCTTATTTCTATATCTTGTCTTTTGTTGCTGTATGAGCTCACCACAGCCCCAAAATGCACGAAGATCGTCGGAAAGGTAGGAGGGGTCTACGGGGGCCACAAAACAAAAGAGTGCAACACCAGTCTAATAAGGTGTTTTGTCTTTATAGGAGCAGAAGTCCTAAAAAAAGACAGTCGCGGAAGGAAAAGTCCCGCCACCGCTCAAAATCTCTGCATGCATCTGGGTCACGCACAGGACATAGACCTCAAGCAACGGGCAGTCCACGCCGCAAAAATGCTCAGACAGCTATGGCGGCAGAACCAAGTGCGACAAGAGGCCGTCCTGCTGAAGGCATCTGCTGGGCTTGTTCAGCGCCATCCGCCCCTGAAAAGCTCTTGTGCGCAGAATGCATAAGAGATGTAGCCACAGATAGAGAAACTGAGGCACGTAGGATAAAGGACTATATTCGGGAGGCGGTGACGGAGAGTATGCAGGCAGTCGCAGGCGTAAGTGCCTCCGGGACTAAGCCTAGAGCCAAGAACGCATCTAAGCAGAAGCGAGACTCTTCACCGGGGCTTGAAATATCTTCAGGAGATTCTTCAGACTCTGATGAACCGTCTGAATATTTGTTCGACTTCCAACTCATAGACCCTTACATCGTAGCAGTAAAGTAAGCCATAGACTGGGAACAAGACACTCAGCCTCCGGAAAAAATTAAAAGATATTTCCCTAACTTGAAAAGGCAAGGGGCAACCTTCCCGTTCATGATGGAGATCCGCAAATTATTCGATGAAGAATGGGGAAAGCCAGAATGGAAGGCGAACATACAAAATCGCTTTTTAAGATTAGACCCATTTAACACCCCAGATGCTGCCGTTTGGTAGTCACCTCTAGGGGTAGATGCGGCCTTGCAGCGCCTAGCAAGGCAGGTGTCCCTGCCATTGCAGGATTCTACAACCTTCAGAGACCCGATGGACAGACGCACAGACACAGATCTAAAGAAAATCTATTTAACTGCTGGCGCAGCTTGTCGCACGGCCATAGCCCTAACCTCGATCTCCAGGGCTCTGAAGGTCTGGGTCACAAATGTGGAGACGGCCCTGAAGTCTGGCGTAGAGACGGCCAGAATCATTTTGGCAATGGAGGAACTTAATCTCTCAGCCGCCTTTTTGGCAGAAGCCTCTATAGACCTAGTAAAACTGCTCGCAAGAATTATGACGTTTTCAGTAATGGCAAAAAGGGCCCTATGGTTACGCCATTGGGTGGCAGACAGTACCTCGAAACAGGCACTTTGTAACATCCCATACAAGGGCAAGATGCTTTTTGGGGGACACCCTGGAGGAAGCTATTAAACGAGCTACTGGAGGGAAGTCGGGTCTGCTACCACAGAGACCCAAAAGGTCAGGCCAATCAGAGTTCAGAAGGGCGCAGGAGGCCAGGTCATATAGACCAGGCCGAGAATATACAAGACCCCAATGGAGAGGCTCACAAAGCTCCTTTCTTCGGAACGTGAAGTCTAAGGCCGCTCAGACCGCTAAGAAACCGGAGAAGTCCTTTTGACGGGTTGACCGCCCATCACCCCCAGGTGGGTGCCAGGTTGGCATCTTTTTGGAAGGTATGGGCGGAGAAGGTCAAGGACCAATGGGTCCAGAAAACAGTCAAGCGAGGGTACAAGATAATGTTTCGAGAGAAACCACCGGACATCTTTGTCTAGACAGAATGGCCACAAGATCCGAAGAAACGAAGGTGCTTGCAAGAATATGTGACCAAATTACTTCAGAAAGAGGCAATCTTGCCGGTTCCTCTAAAGCAGCAGGGAACAGGGGTTTACTCCCCAATTTTTCTGGTGCCCAAAGCGTCCGGAGATCTCAGACCAGTCTTAGACCTAAGATCTCTTAGAAGGAAAGACACAGACCCGAAGGTCAAAAAAGAGTGCTGCTCACCCCTGAAAAGCAAAACTAGAGGAAAGAAACGATCCCCCACGTTGGGGTTTTTAGGCAGCGTACAATGAAGGGAAGTCAGAGTTTATGAGTAAAAAAGTTGACCATTTTATTATGATTAAAAAATGATTAACATCATTGGGTTAGAACATGAGCTCCAATGGGAACAGTGACAAATAACTATACATTTACATAAAAGCAAACATGGATATACAGTGGCAGACTAATATTCACATAACAACAGTAACAGTCTGTCGTAAGTATGGGAAATTGTCCCTGACGCGTTTCAACCCAAAAGGGTCTTCCTCAGAGGGAAAGAAAGTCTGCTAAACAGAGAGGGATGGAATATCAGTGTTAGTGGTGAGTACAATTACAGAGTAAGCGTAAGCTCATATAGTATACAGAGCTACATATAACAATGCATATTGGAATTTATATTTACCGCAATGGTGTATATCCTGAAAAGTAGAAATTGTAATGTCCCCACTGGAGGGTTTATAACATGAAGAGGGGCGTCGTCCACACCTCTGGGGCACACCGGACAGACTCCACCGATTCCCACCCGGGTCAAGAGGCGCCGTATGCCTTGCGAGACGTCACACGTTGGGGGCTCCCCTCCTATTGGCTCTGCTGGCCAAGCCCGAGAACCAGAGGAAAGGGAACAACCCGGGAGGGGCGTGAAAGCGCGCAGATGCCTCCAATGACCGAGTCTGAAGATAAATAGAAGTCAAATTATAACTTGATATTTTGGTGGGTAAAGCAGTTTAAAGCAGCTGCAAGAGAGGTAGTGGTTAGCCTCAATGTGCAGTTGCTCTGACCAGGTGGGATGACCAGGACATGTGATGGTTGAGTGTATAGAGGGGGACTGTGCACTTGCCCAAAGGGGTCTAAAATGAACAACAAACAAAGAGAACGGCTGAAAACTAAACCAAGTGCAATGACAGAGGTTCCCCTCCAAAAAAAGGGAGAGGAAGAGAATAGGAGGTGAAAGTGCACAGTGTATGAGGGGGGGGGGGGGGGGGGGGGGGGGGGGGGGGGGGGGGGGGGGGAAGCTGAGATGGGTAGGTGTGGTGTGTGAAAAAGTGAAACAGTGAAGAAGTGAAAAAGGGGATGTGTGTGAAGGGTGACATGAAGTGAAGTGCAGGAAGGGAAGGAGGTGCTAAGGAGGGGAACAAAAGGAGAAGGGGGGAGGACTGAGGACAGAGTGGGGATGGGGAAAGGGAGGGAGAGAAAGGGGGAAGGAAAGGGAAGAGGGGAGGGAAAGAGAAGAGGAAAGGGTAGAGGAAGGGAAGTCGGGAAGGGGAAGGGAAGAGGGAAGAGGAGAAAGAAAAAAAGAGAGAAGGGAGGAGGGAGAAAAGAGGAGGGGGGGGAAAAGGGGGGGGGGGGGGGGGGGGACAGAGGGAGAAAGGAAAAGGGGGGGGGAAAAAAAGGGGGGGGGGTGGTGGGGGGTTGGGAATGTGAGGAGCCAAAGAAAAAGTGATGAAGAAGAAGTGATTGGGTGTGATGTGAAAATGTGTAGTAAGCTACTGCAAAGTTAAAACAATGATGATCAAACTAGTGACATCATGTATATGTGCGTGGGTTGGAATTATGATCCTACCTGGATTGTAGAGATCGATCATAAACTGCTGGCCCTGCGGTTGTAGTACGGTGACCAGTACTATGTTAAATAAAGAGGACCCTCAATCCCGTATCACTCGTGTGGTATTGGTGTAATGGGACTGCTGGATCACTGGGATGAAAAAGGCACTCAATCTGAAAGCAAGAAAGTTAATCATGAGCAGTCAGATCAGACCAGGGGTCTAATAGCCAAGTGAACCACAAGATTTTCTTGTGGAGACCACCAAGGGGTCTGTGGGGTTAGGGCAACGTGCCTGTCCAAATGTGCCTGTACGTACCGTGTGTCAATCCCGATGGTGGTCTGGTCCTGCAGGGGTAGCTGTACTAAGTGGGTACTGCCTGGTCCTTTTAAAGGAGTAAGGGAGGTGCTACTGGCCGGAAATAGGTCACCGGAAGTGCTCGATGAGCCAATGGCTCAATAGATGGATGCATCCCCGCGCAAGTCCAGGTCCCCCCCCGGGGGTGTGGGTGGCCGCCAAACGGGCGGACCACGTGTGGCGTCCCCGGCATTCTCAGCGGCCATCTTGTGGCCCGTAACTGACGTCATCTCCGACGCAAATGGCGTGACGTACGCTCGTCATGCGCACCAGCGGCGTCCCGCGCGTGCGCAATGGCGAGCGTCGTCCGGAGATGTGCTGGGAATGCCGCCGACGAGGGTATTCCAACGATCGATCGCACGGGACCAGCCCAGGTGCGTCGATCGTGGAGAAGAAGGAGGCGCTTGTGATGGAATAGAGCGTCATGCCTTACCCTCGTCGGGAAGGCGTTAGGGCGCCCCCCGAAAATCCAAGCGGCACGGCGGACTCTGGCAGTCCCCAGTGGCGGAACGACACCCCTCCCATGGAAACATTGATCGACCTACGGCGAGGTGATGGTATAAAGAAGTTGAGCTGGGGTAGAGGTGAAGAAAAAAGTGAAAAAATGTAAAATAAAATAAAATAAAATGAATTGATGTGAAAAAAAAAAAAAAAAAGGAGAATTTGAAAAAATGAACCACAGCATCAACATCGCCGCAGGGAGACCACTGAACAAGCTCAGTTACAATGATAGGTGATAAATAACTCTGACAGGTTCAAGTATGGAAACATGGAATAAAACA
>CM053026.1:652166626-652190202 GCA_028564925.1 Lithobates sylvaticus
AAGGTGCCAAATGTAGCACTGGAAGGGGGAGGAAGTATATTAGTGGAGGTTCCACTTTTGGGTGGAACTCCACTTTAAAATTAGTTGACTTAAAGCAGAGGTCCACCCAAAAAAAATAATTAAACGCCAGCATCTACACATACTGCAGCTGCTGGCTTTTAACCACTTCCCGACCGCCTAACGCAGATATACTGCGGCAAAATGGCACGGGCAGGCAAAATCACGTACCTGTACGTGATCGTGCATGTGCCTGCCTGTGGGTCGCGCGGACCAGGTCGGGAGCTCCGTGACCCCGGCCGCGGGACCAGCGGACCCGATCGCCGCTGGTGTCCCGCGATCGGGTTACGGAGCTGAAGAACGGGGAGAGGTTTGTGTAAACAAACCTCTCCCCGCGCTTCCTACACTGACTGTCAGTGATCGGCTGTTCCCTGTCATCGGGAACGCCGATCAATGACGTCAGACGTACAGCCACGCCCCCTACTGTAAAAAAAAACACAACACGTCACACTGACTCCTCCCCGCCCCCTAGTGGTT
This sequence comes from Lithobates sylvaticus, assembly GCA_028564925.1. Classification (NCBI taxonomy): domain Eukaryota; kingdom Metazoa; phylum Chordata; class Amphibia; order Anura; family Ranidae; genus Lithobates; species Lithobates sylvaticus. The sequence goes on from CM053026.1 coordinate 652,167,161, forward strand.
AACTCTTTCACTACAACTGTCATTTACATAGGAATCAGTGCTATTTAAATAGCACTGATTTCTGTATAAATGACAAATGTCCCAAAAATGTGTCAAAAATGTCCGATGTGTCCGCCATAATGTCGCAGTCACAATAAAAATCGCTGATCGCCGCCATTACTAGTAAAAAAAAAAAATATTAATAAAAATGCTATAAAACTATCCCCTATTTTGTAAACGCTATAACTTTGCGCAAACCAATCAATAATCGCTAATTGCAATTTTTTTTACCAAAAATATGTAGAAGAATACGTATCGGCCTAAACTGAGGAAAAAAAATGTATTTTTATATATTTTTTTGGGGATATTTATTATAGCAAAAAGCAAAAAATATTGCATTGTTTTCAAAATTGTCGCTCTATTTTTGTTTATAGCGCAAAAAATAAAAACCGCAGGGGCGATCAAATACCACCAAAAGAAAGCTCTATTTGTGGGAAAAAAAGGACGCCAATTTTGTTTTGGAGCCACGTCGCACGACCACGCAATTGTCAGTTAAAGCGACGCAGTGCCGAATCGCAAAAAGGGGCCTGGTCCTTTGGCTGCAAATTGGTCCGGGGCTGAAGTGGTTAATAATAGGACACTTACCTCTCCTGGAGTCAAGCGATGTCGGCACCGCAGCTGATGTTTCCATCAGCTGTCGGGTGCTGCCGCCACCATTGCGGGTAAGGGAACCCAGCAGTGTAGCCTTACGACCTCATGCCGGGAACCCTACGGCGCATGCGCAAAGCCCCGCTGCTCTCTCCTACTGGCCCGGCGACAGGGGGAGGAGGAGGGAGCCTATCGGTGACGTCATGGACTCCCGGAAGTGGGAACAGGATACCTGTTGAAGACAGGTATCCTGTCCCCCCCTCCCCCCAGAAAGGTGCCAATTGTGGCACCAGAGGGGGAGAGGAGACAAATGAGCGGAAGTTCCACTTTTGGGTGGAACTCCGCTTTAATGATGGCAAGAAAGAATGTTCTGACAAATGATTTTTTTTTTAACAAAAATCTAATTGTAGTTGGCCAGCTTTATTCTGACTGTGGTCTTATATTCTCTTAACATTCCAACCCCAAAATATACTTTTTATATCCACTACTTTGATGATCATTGGTGCAATATGAGATAACATTTTGACCGTGCATTTTAAAAAAAAAACAAAAAAAATGGGAGCAGTGTTTATCTCAAATTGTCCAGAAAGGCATGAAAGTGATGAATGAATCTTCTGTAGATAATCTGCAGTGAGCGGCAATGAATACCAGTGAAATGCTTTACACCGTGTAGGAGTCTGCACACACCTGTGGCACTGTGACAAATGACATCATATGAATGCTCCAAAGATTCTTTTCTCTTTGGTAAGAAGACAGGCATTTCATTAGAATAGATCCTAATCTGGCAAATAGCTCTAGCTGTGAAATGGCTAACACAAAGGTCAATAATATTTGAGCTAGTGGATTGAAAATGAGAATAAAATGTTTACTTGAATTATATCAATGCACAATGATAATGTCACATGTGACTAACACATTTTCTTTTTGGATTATGTGATTAAAATCAGCCAACAAAAAGACCTTAAAGGATAGCTATGATCCCCTGAAAGTCTAACAGGCAGACATTGTTCTGTAAAACTGTAAATTGGCAGACGCACCCTGTTCAAGGAGGCAGTGTGGCTTTGGACAGCTTGGGCAGTGCAAGGATGAACAGTGTATACATTTCTAAAAGGCCTTAATGCGGTAGTTTGGACACACATTTCTGATTGATTATTTAGTGCTGTCAATTTTAATGCTACAAACGCCTTATTTACTGAACTGCAAATTAACATGGTCAGTATGGCCTATCAAATGTCTCTGAAAAGACATTGCAGATCACTTTTAAGAGGGGCATCAATGATGGCTGGCATGAATGACTGCTATGATCAGCCTAATAGTATTCTTAACCGCTTCCCGACCGCACACTGCATATATACGTCAGCAGAATGGCACGGGCAGGCAAAACCACGTACCTGTACGTGGCCCTTTAAATGCCTGCCCGTGGGTCGCGCGCGCCACCAGCGGCGCGCTCGCGACCCGGTCGGGAGCTCCGTGACCCCGGCCGCGGGACCAGCGCACCCAATCGCCGCTGGTGTCCCGCGATCGGGTCATGGAGCTGAAGAACGGGGAGAGGATTGTGTAATCAAACCTATCCCCGCGCTTCCTACTCTGCCTGTCATTGATTGGCTGTTCCCGGTCATCGGGAAAGCCGATCAATGACATCAGATGTCCCCCTAATGTAAAAAAACACACACATGTCAGAGCCCATAACCCCTCCCTCCCCCTAGTGGTTAACTCTTTCACTACAACTGTCATTTATACAGGAATCAATGCATTTAAATAGCATTGATTGCTGTATAAATGACAATGGTCCCAAAAATGTGTCAAAAATGTCCGATGTGTCCGCCATAATGTCGCAGTCACAATAAAAATCACTGATCGCCGCCATTACTAGTAAAAAAAAAATATGAATAAAAATGCTATAAAACTATCCCCTATTTTGTAAACGCTATAACTTTTGCGCAAACCAATCAATAATCGCTAATTGCAATTTTTTTTACCAAAAATATGTTGTCAGAACATTCTTTCTTGCCATCATTAAAGCGGAGTTCCACCCAAAAGTGGATATGATACGTATCGGCCTAAACTGAGGAAAAAAAAATGTTTTTTTATATATTTTTTGGGGATATTTATTATAGCAAAAAGCAAAAAATATTGCATTTTTTTCAAAATTGTCGCTCTATTTTTGTTTATAGCGCAAAAAATAAAAACCGCAGGGGCGATCAAATACCACCAAAAGAAAGCTCTATTTGTGGGAAAAAAAGGACGCCAATTTTGTTTTGGAGCCACGTCGCACGACCGCGCAATTGTCAGTTAAAGCAACGCAGTGCCGAATCGCAAAAAGGGGCCTGGTCCTTTGGCTGCCAATTGGTCCGGGGCTGAAGTGGTTTTAATAGTCATTATCAAATTCTCTATGTTATATTAGGGGCTTCTATACTCTAAGTACTCTTGCCACAAAAAAAAAAAAAGAAGGAGGGCTTCCATTGCGAGCTTACTTCTGAAAATTCTAGTTGCCTAGCTGTTTTGTTGGCTTGCTGGCCTCAATACTCTGGGTAACTTACCTGAAAGAATTATTCAGCAGTGTAAGAAGTCCTTATATTTATACACAGTATGAGCCAGTACTTCAATGTATTAAAGCAATGGGGTCAGCATTATAGTCAGAAAGCTAGCATATTCAAATGGAGTGGTGAGAAATGTTGCTAGATTTTGATCGTTTTTTTTCTCTCACTGTACAACAAAGTAAAACATTTCTGTTTCTGATTTCAACTTACCGTAACTGTCAAGAGAGCAAGCTTCAGGATAGGACATGGTTACATGACAGGTCACAATGAGAATGGACCTGCAAAATATCCATAAATCAAAGACATATATACATCCATTGGACAAAGTTATAGTCAAAGATCCACATTTCAAAGATATATTTAAAGACATAAAATATAACCTTTTGAATGAGATTAATTGGGAAAATATAAACACTATACATGTATAAACTTACTAGAAATATTCACAAAGGTAGAAGAAAATCTTCAAAAAAGGGTCCACAACAGGGCCAACAATAACTTTTTAAGAACTTAAAACTATTTCACACATTTAACTTTGTTTCTGTGAAGAAAGCCCTGTAAAATAGAAATGTATATATAGTAGCATGTTTTATTGAAACTAGCATGCATTCAACTTAACTGGTTAGTTTAACTTGGAACCAAGCATGCAAGGTTCAACTATAAAAATAGATTAGTGGCGCTTTTGGATCAGAATATTTACTCTGGTCTATTCAGTGAAAGGACAAAATCTACCTAAAAATCCTAAAACGGCACTGTTTGCGGACTTGCTAGATGAGATCCCTAGACATCTCCGAACTCTCATCTTCTTTATTTTTTCAGCGGCTAAAATTACAATAGCGCGAGCATGGAAAACCCCAGTGGTCAGTCTTGCACTAGTAAAGTATAAACATTCTTGGATCATGGTCAATGAAAATTTGACCAGCATCCTTAGAGACAGACAAGCCAGATTTGACAGGGTATGGTCCCCCTAGATTAAGTACCTCCAAGCTCCATAATTTCCAAAACTGGATAGTAGGGGGCCTAGGCCTAGGGCAATGACTCCTGCTTTGGATTTCTGACCTTTGTTCTTCTCCTTTTCTCTCCTCCCCCCCCCCTCTTTTTTATCTTATTTTAATTATCTTTATTTTATTTTCTCTTCTTTTTCCCTTTTCTTTTCTCTTTTATGTTCAATGATTTACCTTATGGATGCAAATGGAGAGTCCTGGAGCCTCTCATTTCTTGATGCCAATGTGGGAGCTATATAAAATAACTCTAAGTACCTGATCAACTTTGGTGATAAGGGCCCCGATCTTGAGCTAAACTAATGGCGCTACAGCTTGATCTAACGTTGCAGAGAAGTTATAATTATTCAGTTTAGGCCCAAGCGGGCAGTAACCTAATTCAACTGTATTTACCGTTATAATTGTTTTTACATTACAGCCATATGGATCAGACACTTGAAATTTGTTAAACTTTTGAATAAAAAAAACCTATTGCAAATAAAAATATAGTGTAACTGGTAACACAACTGAAAAAGTGTTTAGGGCAGCCATTCTCAACAAAGTTTCAGAGGAACCCTAGAGTTTTTCCAGAGGTTGTTAGGGGTTCCATGAGCTGCGGCTGATTGACCCCCTATCTGATGGCATCTGCCTTGATCCAGGGCAATTTGATCTATTTAGCCATCTGAAAGGTGGCATTCTTCCCACTGACCACCAATGTAGGCTTCATTCCTCCCATTGACCCCTGATGGATAGGTTTTAGTAAAAGTTCCCCAAGACCTGAAAATGTATTTTACCCCAGGTTCCTCTGGGGTAAAAGGGTTGAGAAAGGCTGGTTTAGTGTAACTTGTAACAGAACAGATATAACTGCAAACTTACTACGGTCATTAAAAGTTACGATGCCTTGCTTTTGCTTCAACAAAGTCCTCTACACTGCTTTCAATGTTGAGTCTTCTAGTTCTCTCATTTTCTATGCTTAACAAAGCAGGTCCAGTGAGTTTTTGTTAAGACATGGTGTTTTTCAAATAACTTTTAATTTGTTTTAATTTTAAAAATGACCTTTCTGCAGTTGCTACGCTTACTGGGAGTGTGAGGAACAGCAGTAATGCTATGCAGACATATGGGACAGTAGAACACTGTGCACTGCTTTCAACGAGTAGTAGGTGAGCAAGATCCTTTACAGTGGAACAACTGCGAACCTCTTCTTGAAGCGCTGAATGGAATGAATGAAGCTGCCCAGGAAAATCTGGTGATAGATCCTCTTTGGAAAATTCATGACGTTTTGAAGCTGCTGCAATCAAATTGTCATCAGATTGAGAAGCAAGAACGGCAGGCTGAACTATCTCAAATCTATAAAGGACTGCATTCATTCCTGTAAATCGGTTTGACGGACGGGCTGGTTTATAATCATATTCAAACATCTAGAAAATACAGTTGTTTTAATGCGTTCATCTGGATCAGATAAATTCATCCATGCACAGCTCATCAAAGTGGCGCCTTACTTTTTTAAATCTTTTATTTGTAAACTTTACTTCAATTCCCCACTTTTCTGCAAGTGTCATTGCAGTTTCTTTGGCTTCCTCAAAATGATCCCTGTAGCTGGAAAGGGCTGTAACAGCATTCTGAATGAGCTGCACTGCCCCAGACAGTTCCATGTCTTTTGATTGCAAGGCTTTTGAAATTGCATTTACTTGGTTCAAGATTTTAGTTTGCAGGGCGACAAGCAGTCCATTAAGGGCGCACCACACCGTCCCCTCTATCCAGCCACCCCCTCTGTGTAGTATGGATAGATTCATGCATTGCATGAGTCTATCCATGGCCGCGCCGCCACCCCCTATTCAGGCGTCCGGCCCTTTCGGACACCGGGAGCCTGAATTACAGCGGGGGGGGGGGGGGGGGTTTTTTGAAGCACCTGATTAGAGTTATAGGCTCTAATAGGCTTCAAAAAAGGTGAACTGCGAGTGCAAACCATTGCGCTCGCAGTCCACCCAGATGTGTTAACAAACCAAATGAATATTTGCTTTGTTAATACAGAACCGCCTCTCAGCCAATCAGAAGGCGCAGATGTAATACCGGTCACCTGATTGGCTGAAGGCAGAGGCAATTTCATTGGCCACCTAGCAGAACAGGAAGAAGAGATGCACTCAGGACACAGGAGCCATCGCTGCGCTACCTGTCCCACAGCTTGCTGCCTGACCTGCCACCATGATGGGGGAAGAGCCAGGCAGACAGCGGGCAGGCGGGCGGGGGGGCACAGTGGCTGCATATTATTGGCACAGAGGCTGCAATTGATGGGGCACAGTTGGCTGCATTTGCTTGGCATCGTGGCTGCATATTATGGGCACAGAAGCTGCAATTGATGGGCACAGCTGGCTGCATTTGCTGGGCACAAGAAGCACAAACTCAAACATTTTTTAGATTTGCAGATTCTTTTGATTGAAGGATTATTTTTTACAAAGCTTGCATGATGTATAGAAAACGGAAACTAAGTGCAAGCAGGGAATCATGTCTAGAAGCGTGCACCGTGTAGGGCAAAGCCGTTTCAGTGTGACAGAGGATTCAGATGTGAATGATGAGAGAAAAGACCATCTGCCTACGCTTTCCCCAAAGAAGGTTCATAAATTATGCACCACATCAAAAAATCCAGAAACTTACAGTATGTCAGAAACAGCATCCTGAATGACAAGATTTAGATTGTGTGCTGCACAATGAACATAGTGGGCATTCTTTTCCATCTTTGATATCCAAGCCTGGCACACCAGAATAAACACCAGTCATTGTTGCTGCACCATCATACCTCTGACCACAACACTTTGATATTTCAAGGCCCTTGCTCTCTATGCAGGCAACAATATAGCTAGCAATCTGTGCTGCACTCTGATCTTCAATGGCATGTAGGGTTGCCACCTGTCCGGGATTCACCTGGACAGTTCGGGTTTGGAATCATGCGTCCAGGTTTTCATACTGCCTGAAACTCGGACACATTATTCAGTCTGGACTATGGCTTCCCAGCAGGGTTGCTGGCTGCAGTTGTCTAAGCTGAGAGTGTCTGTTGCACTCTCTTTCATGCTGCCCAAAGCCAGCACTAACAATCCCCCCCACAATACACACACACAGATGGGAGAGAAGAGAGGGCTCGATCGGCACCTCTTCCTCCTGGCCCTACCCTTCTGCGTCTGCCCACACTTCTTAGAAAGGGAAAGTGTGGGCTGGAAATTTGAAGTCCAGCAGCCTCAGATACATGTCAGGTCACCTGAGACCAGGTGACAGGTGCACTCTGTAGGAGTCAGAAGTGCACCGCTAGGTAGTGGACCTTAGGACTGACTGCTGCGGATTGTACCCAGGGAGATACAGGACACAGGTATACTGGATCACTAACACAGATCCCAGTGGGAGCTAGAGCATAGATTCCCCAGGGCGCGGAGTCTAAGAGCCAGCGGGTGTTCGCCAGAGCCTCTAGTGGTGAGGATGGACTTCGCTGCAGTCTGGCTCCAGGTCACGGCCCCTAGGGTCTCACAGCTCACGCTCACCGTAGACTACAGGAGAAGGAAGCAGCAGGCTGGAACGATAAGGATAGTAAGGGGATAAGGCAGAGGTCAGGGCAACTAGCAGACAGGAACAACAGAGTACACGCCAAAGGTTCAGGGTCATAGGCAGACAGGGATGGTCGGGGACATGCCAAAGGGTCAAGGTCACAAGCAGACAGGAATCATTGAGAACACGCCAAGGTCGGTAACAGAGACAAACATAGAGTACACGGCAAGCAGGAACCAGGAAGCCGAACACACCACGGATACACAATGGTTGATCAGCACCACTGGCTTGCAGTGCACAGGTAATATAGGGTTCCCTGATAGGGCCTGGGGTGGAGCCATGCTAGAGGAGAGGTTATAAAAACCACCAGGTGAGAGTGGCTGGCCTCTTAGTCTGACCACATGAGTAGAGGTAAGCAAACAGGGAAAGATTACTGCATAACCATGACAATACATCTGGATGAGAGGTGCTGACTGCCAAGGGGTGAGTGAGCTCACCATTCATCCCTGTCTGTGATTGAAGTCTCCCCCCTTCTCTCTCTTGCCTCTGAGTACACTAAGGTAAATCAGGGTTCTCAGAGCACCCCTTACATCAGAGTTCCCCTTTACACCAGAGACCACAGTGTTCCCCCTTCAATCAGAATCCTCTCCGTACATCAGAGTTCTCAGTGTTCCCACTTAGATCAGGGTTCCCAGAGCATCCCTTATGTTAGAGTCCCCAGAGTTCTCCCTTACATCAGAGTCTGCAGAGTCCCCCCCTTACAGTGAAAGGGAACTCTGCGAGTTCAGATGTAAAAGGGGAACTTTGTGGACTCTGATGTAAAGGGGGACTCTTGTTATTAACGTCATATAATTAGAAATGTTATTTAATAGCAAAATATATGTATAGTTTATACTACAAAAAAAAAATTGCTGTGCGCCGCTAAAGTGTTCGGGTTTGACTTGAAGGAAAGGTGGCAATCCTAATGGCATGGAACCCTAAGAAAACCAAATTTATTGTTATACTGCAGGCTCGCCGATTCATATTTCTTTCCACAGACACATATCGAAATATCTGACTCATCTGATCTACTCTGAATATGTCCTGGGTTGTGTCCATTATTATAGAAAAAAAATTGTGTTTGTTTTTTATTTCAGAAACAATTTCACTCACTTTATTGGACAGAATTTCTATTAACCACTTGCCTACAGTGCACTTACACCCCCTTCCTGCCCAAGCCATTTTTCAGCTTTCAGCGCGGTTGCACTTTGAATGACAATTGCGCGGTCATGCTACACTGTACCCAAACAATTTTATCTTCTTTACACAAATAGAGCTTTCTTTTGATGGTATTTAATCTTACAAAAAAAAGACCAAAAATTTGAAAAAAAAATTTTTTTTTACTTTTTTTCCTGTCAGTAAATTTTGTAACTCAGTAATTTTTCACCTTCACTGATGTGCGCTTATTAGGCGACACTGATGGGCACTGATAGGCTGAACTGGTGGGCATTGATGAGGTGGCACTTATGGGCACTGGTTAGGTGGCACTGATGAGGAGGCACTAATATGCTGCACTTATGGGCACTGATATGTGGCACTGATGAGAACTGATAGGTGGCACTGTTGGGCACTAATAGGCGGCACTGGTGGGCACTGATTGGCGGCACGGATAGGCGGTACTGATGGGCACTGATGGGTGGCACTGATGGGCATTGATTGACAGCAATGATGGGCAGCACTGATAGGCGGCAACTGATTGCCAGCACTGACTGGCATCGCTAATGGGCACTGATTGGTGGCACTTGTGGGCACTGATTGACAGCTGACATTGGTGGGCAATGGTGGGCACTGATTTGTGACACTATATTTCAATATTGTAAGCAGGGCACTGATAATCAGTGCCCTGATTACACTCCTAAATGTCCCCCTGCGTGGAAATGCCGCTGATTGGCTCTCCTCGCCAAACACTCTGTCAGTGTGAGGCGAGGAGCGCCGATTACTGGCACTTCCTTGTTTACATGTGATCACGTGGTTAAAGAGCCATGGACGCGGCTCTTTACAGAGATCGGGGTCACGCCGTGGCAACACGTAGCAACACGGCACGGCCACGATCGCCGCGCTGGGCGCCCCCGCGAGCATGTGACGTTGTCCCAGAACGAGAGCCGCACCGCCCCGCCGTCATTTGACGGTGGGCGGCAAGCAGTTAACTCATTTTGTATTTTGGGGCTCAAATATTTAATGGTGTCTTGGGGTAACTGGAGAAGTTCCTTTTAAAATTGGATCATATTCAGGAAGTAGCTCTATGGAGAGAAAGTTTCCATTGTTAACCTCTCCCAGGCGCTCTCTGTGACCACGAAAGGCTAGATTAGCCACTGCCATTGTTAATGTTACATTAACAATTCTTTGTAGGACCTACCTCCAAAAGCTTTTTTCCCGTCAAATTTGTTTTTAATTTTCCTCATCAATTGTTTTATTACACCTCCACTGATCATAAAGTACATATGCTTCCATGTGAGCTTGTGAAGACTCATGGATCTGAATTTTAGCAGACAGCCTCTGCTAATTCTGGATCCCTTTTGCCCATGCAGGTCTGCAAACAACCATCGTGGTTCACAGTATGCTTTGTTAAGCTTTGGAGAGTAACAAAGCCACATTAAAGGTAGTTTAAGCCCTGTCTTGGTGACTGGCTCATAATAACTTTCAGAAAAGCATCTTTTCTTAGTATCATTATCCCAGGGGAAAGGTCCTGGAGGTCTGCACTGGTCATGAGCTAATATAAACCGTTTAACATTTGGATCTGTTATTGTGACCGGGTAATGTCCCCAATCAGTCACATATTTCTCACCAACAATACTACTTTCAATAGCACCACCTGAAGATACTATACTGCTCACCAAATCTAAATCTTCATCAGTATTTGTGGTGGTGCCAAGAGGTTGGTCTTGTATGGTGCTACAGCCTTCAAGTGGATTTTCTTCTAGTGAAAATTCAGTAGAGCAAGTTCATTCACAGACTGTCACCTCACTGATTCATGAGACATTTACACTTTCCTCTTTAATACTTTTTTCAATTTCCTCACTGCTTTCTCTAGAACTTTCAGCCACAGTTTTAGGGGTGGAAAATAGGTGACTTATTTTAGGCAGTTTTTGAACTTTCATTTGCTCTTCCTTAGCCTTTTTTCGTTTCTGAGCACCACTCTTGGACTGAGTGAATGACAATATGATGGAAAAGTGTTTTTTTCTTTCCTGTAAATAAAAGTATATTAGAGTCATAGTATGCAAGTGCTTCAGGAAAGGCACTCCATATATACCGTATATACTCGAGTATAAGCCGACCGGAATATAAGCCGAGGCACCTAATTTTACCACATAAAAATGGGAAAACTTATTGACTTGAGTATAAGCCTAGGGTGAGAAATGTGCAGCTACTGTAAGTGTAAAAGAGGGTCAACAATGCCCATTTGCATGCCTCACTGTGCCCATTTGCAGCCATAGGTCCCCCAAACTTCAAACCCAAAGGGTCCCGAAATGACATTTCTGCAGATGGACACAGTTGACCGACTTTGGGGGCCCTGTATCTTGGGGCCACTTGGTGCTAGGAACCAAATTTGGATATGTTGTATTGCTAGTTCCACTGGGTTTGCACACCAAATTTGGGGTTCCTAGCAGTAAGTGGCCCCGAAATACGGGGCCCCAAAGTCGGGTCGGAAAATGTCATTCTCTGCTGCAGAAAAGTGCTTGACTCGAGTATAAGCCGAGGGGGGGCACTTTCAGCACAAAAAAATGTGCTGAAAAACTCGGCTTATACTTGAGTATATGCGGTAATGCCTGGGATTACATGTGAGATGAACAGATACGCATTTTACAGTCTAGCATTGTTCAATATTCACAATGAACAGGGCCAACGAGGGTATTATTAACTGAAATGCTATAAAATATTTTAAACTATTATTAACTTTTGTATATAGTCACAGTTCAGCCCCAGTGCAGCTATATTTCTGGGGCAACGCACACATTTTGAAAAAATTCAATGTATTGATCCATTAAATCACACTTTCACAGACATGACCCAGGATTAGCCAGGGTCATCCTAAGTAAAAACTAGCCGATTTAGATGAAGCTTTATAGTAAATGTACTCCCACCATGGTGCGGCCTAGTAAATGACTGCCGGGCACCACCTGGCTAAGGTGACCCAAAGTGAAGGATTAGAAGGATAGGAAGTGTAGGTGGGGCATGGCCATAATCTGGGATAATATTCCATATTCGGTCCTATGTCCAAGATAAGTGTTCTATCAATTCATTTGTCTGAATTTGTGCGATAGTGAATAAACTCTCTAGCTAGGTTTTACTTTGCATAAAAGGAACTAAGCTGTGGTCACTAAAAACACACACAAACAACCCCAAAGAAAAATAATGCTGCACTTCAATATTCAGAGACACATTGGTTATCTAGCATTGTATTGTAGGAAAACCATTGTCACTCTATTCTGGATTACTTTTTCCCATAAAGCATGGCTGGCTGAGCATCATGGGGAATACAGACAGTCCACAACGCCATCATTTAGCCATTAGTTAAATTAAAAAATATATATATATTTTTTACTATTTTGGCCCAGTTTTCCTTTGATAATTAACCACTTGCCGACCTGCTCACGCAGATATACTGCGGCAGGTCGGCTCTCCTGCGCAAACTGATGTACCTGTACATCAGTCCTTAAGAGCAGGATAGTGCGCGCCCCGCGCCCACAGATCCCGCGGACTCAATGTCCACCGTTGGCCCGCGATCGTGGTGAGGAGAGGCAGAATTGGGTACTGCCTATGTAAACAAGGCATTTCCCTGTTCTGCCTAGTGATATGACAGGGATCTACTGATCCCTGTGATTGGGAGCAGTGATCTCTCTCATGTTTCAGTAAGCCCATTCCTACAGTTAGAACATGCTGAGGGAACACACTTAACCCCTTCATCGCCCGCTAGTGTTAACCCCTTCCCTGCCGCCGCAATGTCGCAGTCCCACCGGATTATAAAAAAAAAGTAGTATAAAAAAAATAATAATAGTCAGGAGATATCCATTATTCTTTACTACTTAAAGAAAGCCCAATTCATCCTGGAAAAAAAGGTATAATCCCCCTGGATACACTAAGTTGTTGTGATGATGTACAGTTCACTAACACGTCAAAGGTGCAAAATTAGGCATTACATTTTTTTTTCCCTCAGTCACTAAGGCGTTAAACATATTTGTCAACTGGGCAGCACAGTGGTGTAGTGGGTAGCACTCTCACCTAGCAGTAAAAAGGGTCGCTGGTTCAAATCCCAACCACGACACTGCCTGGAGTTTGCATGTTCTCCCTGTGCCTGCGTGGGTTTCCTCCGGGTACTCCGGTTTCCTTCCACACTCCAAAGACATGCTGGTAGGTTATTTGGCTTCTGTCCAAAATTGGCCCTAGTATATGAATGTGAGTTGGGGATTGTGGGCTCCTTGAGGGTAGGACAGATGTGAGTGCTGTGTAAATTGACAGCGCTATATGGGTATCTTAAATAAATTGGGATAATTGTAGACACGCACCCACACTCACTCAGGTTGAACTGGATGGACTGGCGTCTTTATTCAACCTTACTAACTATGTATGTTGGGTTTCAACTATAAAAACAATTGCTATGAAAATTTTCTATTTCCTATGTAGCCATAATGCAGTATTTTCCTGAAATACCACATTATGACCACTAGATGGAGCTGATGATCGAGGATTAATCTACAGATCTTCTATTAAAGAGCTTGTAAACTCCATTTGGTAATTATTACCTACAGGTAAGCCTATAATAAGGCCTATAAAAGACTTGTCTGTACGTAAAATCAATATCTCCTAAATGTGCACCGTTTAGGAGTTATTCACTCTGCATGCAGCCAGTGACATCACTGGTGCCTGTGCTCTGAAGGTTCAGCATACCTTGAAGAAACTTCAGAGCTTCGTGCCAGAACATACGTGGGAGTTACATCATCGTGGCTCCGGCCAATCAGATAGCTGGAGTGCGCAAATGCGGAAAAAAGACCATGGGAACATGTCACCCTTCTCAGCGGTGACATTACAGCGCCAGAGGGCTTAGTTCCAAGGTGCGGATTTCATAATGTGCTAGTATGTGATGCATACTAGCACATTATGCCATTCCCTTGCAGTTTTTTTTTTTTTTTTGCAACATCTGCGGTTTACAACTGATTTAAGGCCATGGGGCGCACTCCACTTGTGATCCACTTGCTCAGGGTGGATAACTGGTCCATGTGTGCTCTGCTTATGCATAGCACACATGAACACAGCCCACTCTGCTCTATGTGCAGTTGGATGTCCATGGACCGCCTGTCTGTTTTTTTTTTTTTCACTTTTTACTATGATTTTGTACAGAACACTAATACAAAGGATTGAAAAAACAGTAATACAAGGTAATTTCAACAAGGTACAAGAAAAAAAAAAAAAATGACAGGTCAAAAGGGTACTGTAACAGTGCATCAGAAAAATAGGCAATATACATCCTGCGGTACCTAGGACAGATGCTGATACAAGTGTGGAAAAAAGTTGAAGAGGGACAATGTTCTTTCACAGACCACAGACGGCCATATAAAACATGAAAAAGCACAAAACAGAAACCAAACACAAACTGGAAAAGTTTACACAAGTAAATTACCAATACAGGGATATACCTGCAGACTAAGTCTGAGAATTACCACCACCTGTCTGTTTACATCCGGCTGCCCTCCAATCCAGTCCACCCAGGCAGAGGGGATCGGATCCCCTTCCGTTTGTTTTTGGTGGATCGTATTGGAGGTAGGTGGGTGTAAACCAGGGGTGCCCAACCTTTTTAAGAGCGAGGGCCACTTAAGCAACTTGGTAACCAGTCGCGGGCCACAATGAGCGGAGCGGGCGGATGACAGGTCACGGCTACTCTATAGGACCTCCAATCCAATATTAAGGGGAACTGCATGCCAAAATAAAAAAAAAACAGTGTGGAGTCCCCCCCCTGAAATCCATACCAGGCCTTTCGGGTCTGGTATGGATTTTAAGGGGAACTCCACGCCAAATAAAAAAAAAGGGCGTGAGGTCCCCCCCAAAATCAATACCAGACCCTTATCTGAGCAGGCAGCCTGGCAGGCCAGAAAAGGGGGGGACAAGTGAGTGCCCCCCTCCTGAACCATACTAGGCCGCTTGCCCTCAACATGGGGAGGGTGCCCCCCAAAGCACCTGGCCCCATGTTGATGGGGACAAGGGCCTCGTCCCCACAACCCTGGCCATTGGTTGTGGGGGTCTGCAGGTGAGGGGCTTATCTGAATCTGGAAGCCACCTTTAACAAGGGGGCCCCCAGATCTCAGGTTCCCCCTATGTGAATGGGTATGGGGTACATTGTACCCCATACCCATTCACCAAAAAAAGTGTCAAAAAGTAAATACCACAAAAGACAGTATTTGAGAAGTCCTTTATTAAAAAAAAAAAAAAAGTCCTGCGATGTCCATCCATAATCAATCACGGCACTGACGGACCCGAAAAATAGAAAAAATTAAGAAAATACTCCGCCACCATGGCTGCTATTTGCCTTCAGAAGTCACCTTATTAGTAAATAGAGTCCACCTGTGTGTAATTTAATCTCAGTATAAACACAGCTGTACTGTGACGCCTTCAGAGGTTTGTTAGAGAATATTCTTGAATAAACAGCATCATGAAGGCCAAGGAGCACACATGACAGGTCAGGGATAAAGTTGTGGAGAAGTTTAAAACAGGGGTAGGTTTTAAAAAAAATATCCCAAGCTTTGAACACCAGCTGGAAACCTACCAAGACATGGCCGTCCACCTAAACTGACAGGCCGGGCAAGGAGAGCATTAATCAGAGAAGCAGCCAATCGGTCCATGGTAACTCTGGAGGAGCTGCAGAGATCCACAGCTCAGGTGGGAGAATCTGTCCACAGGACAACTATTAGTCGTGCACTCCACAAATCTGGCTTTTATGGAAGAGTGGCAAGAAGAAAGTCATTGTTGAAAAAAAGCCATAAGAAGTTTTGTTTGCAGCTTGCGAGAAGCCATGTAGGGACACAGCAAATATGTGGAAGAAGGTTCTCTGGTCAGATGAGACCAAAATGGTGGAAAATTAACACTGCACATCACCCTGAACACAGCATCCCCACCGTGAAACGTGGTGGTGGTAGCATCATGTTGTGGGGATGCTTTTCTTCAGCAGGGACAGGGAAGCTGGTCAGAGTTGATGGAAAGATGGATGGAGCCAAATACAGGGCAATTTTAGAAGAAAATCTGTTATAGTCTACAAAAGACTTGAGACTGGTGTGGAGGTTCACCTTCCAGCAGGGCAACAACCCTAAACATACAGCCAGAGCAACAATGGAATGGTTTAGATCAGGGGTCTTCAAATTATGGCCCTCCAGTTGTTCAGGAACTACAATTCCCATCGTGCCTAGTCATGTCTGTGAATGTCAGTGTTTTACAATGCCTCATGGCAGTGCCGATCCTGACCTCCCTGGGGCCCTAAGCAAAATTCTGCTGAGGGGCCCTCTACCTGACCCGTGATGCCGTGAGCTATGTAAACCATTTGCCATTGCCACACAGTCACACCTGACACTTCAGCGCTCCCAATACAATCCTCCCTCCTTTAAACAAAACAGTCAAAGAATAAGTACAACAAAATAGAACAGACATGTATACAATATATATATCTTTACATATCTGAGTGTGGATCCCCCACTTACATCAGGGTCCCCAGAGAGCCACCCCTTACATCAGGATCCCCAGAGAGCCCCCCCCCCTTACACCAGGGTCCCCAGAGAGCCTCCCCTTACACCAGGGTCCCCAGAGAGCCCCCCCTTACACCAGAGAGCCCCCCCCCTCCCCAGAGAGCCCCCCCCCTTACACCAGGGTCCCCCCCTTACACCAGGGTCCCCAGAGAGCCTCCCCTTACACCAGGGTCCCCAGAGAGCCTCCCCCTTACACCAGGGTCCCCAGAGAGCCTCCCCCTTACACCAGGGTCCCCAGAGAGCCTCCCCCTTACACCAGGGTCCCCAGAGAGCCTCCCCCTTACACCAGGGTCCCCAGAGAGCCTCCCCCTTACACCAGGGTCCCCAGAGAGCCTCCCCCTTACACCAGGTTCCCCAGAGAGCCTCCCCCTTACACCAGGGTCCCCAGAGAGCCTCCCCCTTACATCAGGGTCCCCAGAGAGCACCCCCTTACATCAGGGTCCCCAGAGAGCACCCCCCTTACATCAGGGTCCCCAGAGAGCACCCCCCTTACATCAGGGTCCCCAGAGAGCACCCCCTTACATCAGGGTCCCCAGAGAGCACCCCCCTTACATCAGGGTCCCAGAGAGCACCCCCTTACATTAGGGTCCCCAGAGAGCACCCCCTTACATCAGGGTCCCCAGAGAGCATCCCTATAAAGCCCCTCCTTATATCGGGGTCATTGCCCTTTACATCAGAGTTCCCCCTTGCACTGTAAGGTGGAATCCTGCATACTATGATGTAAAGGGGAACTCTGGGACTGTGGGGAGGACTCTGGTGACCAGAGAAAGAAAACACTAAGATAAGGGGGTTTACTGATAAGGGGAAACCTTTATATCAGTGCCCCCTTACAATATTGTATTGACCCCCCTAGACTGGCCTGGCGGTGCTGTCACTGACCTCCTCTCAGGTGCATCATGCAGGGCTCAGTCAGTCGGCTCCAGCTTGGTGGCTCTGGTTTTATCCCATAGTTTCCTCTCCACAGTCCATACATGTCTGACTTCTCCCATGACCCCCATCCTGGCTGCGCTCCCTCTCTTGACTCAGGGGGGGTCAGAGGCTGCGGATGGGACAGGGGAGGTCAGAGGCTGTGGGGGGAGGGCAACAGGAGAGGTCAGAGGCTGCGGGGGAGGGCAACAGGAGAGGCTGCGGGGGGGCAACAGGAGAGGCCAGAGGCTGTGGGAGGCTGTGGGGGGCAACAGGAGAGGTCAGAGGCTGCGAAGGGGGGGGGGGACAGGAGGTCAGAGGCTGCGAAGGGGGGGGGGGACAGGAGGTCAGAGGCTGCGAAGGGGGGGGGGGGACAGGAGGTCAGAGGCTGCGAAGGGGGGGGGGACAGGAGGTCAGAGGCTGCAAGGGGGGGACTGGAGGTCAGACGCTGCAAAGGGGGGACTGGAGGTCAGACACTGCAAGGGGGGGACAGGAGGTCAGAGGCTGCAAGGGGGGGGACAGGAGGTCAGAGGCTGCAAGGGGGGGGATAGGAGGTCAGAGGCTGCAAGGGGGGGGGGGGGCACAGGAGGTCAGAGGCTGCAAGGGGGGGGACAGGAGGTCAGAGGCTGCGAAGGGGGGGGGGGGGGGGACAGGAGGTCAGAGGCTGCGAAGGGGGGGGGACAGGAGGTCCGAGGCTGCGAAGGGGGGGGACAGGAGGTCAGAGGCTGCAGGGGGGGGGACAGGAGGTCCGAGGCTGCGAGGGGGGGGGCAGGAGGTCAGAGGCTGCAGCAGGGGGGGGGGGGGACAGGAGGTCCGAGGCTGCGAGGGGGGGGGGGACAGGAGGTCAGAGGCTGCGAGGGGAGGGGGACAGGAGGTCAGAGGCTGCGAGGGGGGGCAGGAGGTCAGAGGCTGCGAGGGGGGCAGGAGGTCAGAGGCTGCGGAGGGGGGGCAGGAGGTCAGAGGCTGAGGAAGGGGGGGCAGGAGGTCAGAGGCTGAGGAAGGGGGGGGGCAGGAGGTCAGAGGATTTGAGGGGGGAGGGGGGGACAGGAGGTCAGAGGCTGCGAGGGGGAGGGGGCCCAGGAGGTAAGAGGCTGCGAGGGGGAGGGGGCCCAGGAGGTAAGAGGCTGCGGAGGGGACGTTTTATTTTTAAAAATGGCGCCACTTGGCGCCATCGTGTCACTGGTGCCGCTGCCGCCACTGTGAGGGCAGCGGCGCCTGAAAAAAAGATCGCCGCGGGGCCGACATGCAACTGCGCATGCGCCCGCCTTTCCGAAAAATTGCCGAGCAGCGGCAACAGCGCTGGCGCATGCGCAGTTGCATGTCGGGCTACTGCGCATGGGCCAGCGCTGTTGCCGCTGCTCGGCAATTTTCGGAAAGGCGGGCGCATGCGCAGTTGCATGTCGACCTCGCGGCCATCTTTTTTCAGGCGCCGCTGCCCTCACAGTGGCGGCAGCGGCCCCAGGGGCCCCCGAGCAGAGCCGATCCGCCACGGGGCCCTACGCAGCTTGCGTAGTCCGCGTATAGGGCGGATCGGCTCTGCCTCATGGGATGTGTAGTTCCGTAACAGCTGGAGGGCCGTAGTTTGAGGATCCCTGGTTTAGATCAAAGCATATTCACGTGTTAGAATGACTCAAAGTCAAGATCTAAATCCAATTGAGCATTTGTGAGACTTGAAAATTGCTGTTCACAGATGTTCCTAATCCAATCTGACAGAGCTTGAGCCATTTTGCAAAGAAAAATGGGCAAACTATATATCACTCTCTGGATGTGCAAAGCTGGTAGAGACATACCCAAAAAGACCTGCAGCTCAGGGGGGCTGAATACAAATGCACCCCCACACTTTTCAGATATTTATTTGTAAAAAAAATTTGAAAAGCATTTACCATTCCACTTGAAAATTATGTGCCACTTTGTGTTGGTCTATAACACTGAACAACACTGAAGAAATTACACTTTGCTACAATGTAACGTAGTGAGTGTACAGCTTGTATAACTGTGTAAATTTGCTGTCCCCTCAAAATAACTCAACACACAGCCATTAATGTCTAAACCGCTGGCAACAAAAGTGAGTACACCCCTAGAGTGAAAATTTCCAAATTGGACCCAATTTGCCATTTTCCCTCCCCAGTGTCATGTGACTTGTTAGTGTTACAAGGTCTCAGGTAAGAATGGGGAGCAGGTGTATTAAATTTGGTGTTATCGCTCTCACTCTCTCATACTGGTCACTGGAAGTTCAACATGGCACCTCATGGCAGAGGATCTGAAAAAAAGAATTGTTGTTCTACATAAAGATGGCCTAGGCTATAAGAAGATTGCCAAGACCCTGAAACTGAGCTGCAGCACAGTGGCCAAGACCATACAGCGGTTTAACAGGACAGGTTCCACTCAGAACAGGCCTCGCCTTGGTTGACCAAAGAAGTTGAGTGCATGTGCTCAGCGTCATATACAGAGGTTGTCTTTGGGAAATAGGTGTATAGGTGCTGCCAGCATTGTTGCAGAGATTAAAGGGGTAGGGGTCAG
This sequence comes from Lithobates sylvaticus, assembly GCA_028564925.1. Lineage (NCBI taxonomy): Eukaryota > Metazoa > Chordata > Amphibia > Anura > Ranidae > Lithobates > Lithobates sylvaticus. Next base: position 652,187,030 of record CM053026.1, read on the forward strand.
CCTGTCAGTGCTCAGACCATAAGCCACACAATGCATCACACTGGTCTACATGGCTGTTGTCCCAGAAGGAAGCCTCTTCTAAAGATGATGCACAAGAAAGCCCACAAACAGTTTGCTGAAGACAAGCAGTCTAAGGACATGGATTACTGGAACCATGTCCTGTGGCCTGAGGAGACCAAGATAAAAACTTATTTGGTTCAGATGGTGTCAAGCGTGTGTGGTTCCAACTGTGTGAAAAGTACAAAGACAAGTGTGTCTTGCCTACAGTCAAGCATGGTGGTGGGAGTGTCATGGTTTTGGGCTGTATGAGTGCTGCTGTCACTGGGGAGCTACAGTTCATTGAGGGAACCATAAATGCCAACATGTACTGTGACATACTGAAGCAGAGCATGATCCCTTACCTTCGGAGACTGGGCCGTAGGGCAGTATTCCAACATTAGAACGACCCCAAACACAACTCCAAAAGGACCACTGCCTTGCTAAAGAAGCTGGTGTTCAAGGTGATGGACTGACTAAGCATGTCTCCAGACCTAAACCCTATTGAGCAGCAAGGTCTCTAATATCCACCAGCTCCGTGATATCATCATGGAGGAGTGGAAGAGGACTCCAGTGGCAACCTGTGAAGCTCTGGTGAACTCCATGCCCAAGAGGGTTAAGGCAGCGTTGGAAAATAATGGTGGCCACACAAAATATTGACACTTTGGGCCCAATTTGGAAATTTTCACTTAGGTGTGTACTTTCTTTTGTAGCCAGCAGTTTAGACATTAATGGCTGTGTGTTGAGTTATTTTGAGGGGACAGCAAATTTACACTGTTATACAAGCTGTACACTCACTACTTTATATGTTGTTGCAAAGTGTAATTTCTTCAGTGTTGTCACATGAAAAGATAATAAAATATTTATAAAAAAAATGTGAGGGGTGTACTCACAGTGGATATAAAATGTCTACACCCTGTTAAAATGTCTGGTTAATGTGATGTAAAAAAATGAGACAAAGATAAATTTCAGAACCTTTACCACCTTTAATGTGACCTATAAACTATACAAAACTCAGTTGAACAACAAACTGAAATCTTTTAGGTGGAGGGAAGTAAAAATAAAAAATAAAATAAAATGGCTGCATAAGTGTACACACCCTTAAACTAATACTTTGTTGAAGCACCTTTTGATTTTTTTATAGCACTCAGTCTTTTTGGGTATGAGTTTATCAGCATGGCACATCTTGACATGGCAATATTTGCCCACTCTTCTTTGCAAAAACACTCCAAATCTGTCAGATTGCGAGGGCATCTCCTGTGCTGTGATTTTCAATCGGATTTAGGTCTGGGCTCTGGCTGGGCCATTCCAAAACTTTAATCATCTTCTGGTGAAGCCATTCCTTTATTGATTTGGATGTATGCTTTGGGTCGTTGTCATGCTGAAAGATGAAGTTCCTCTTCATGTTCAGCTTTCTAGCAGAAGCCTGAAGCTTTTTTGCCAATATTGACTGGTATTTGGAACTATTCATAATTCTCTCTACCTTGACTAAGACCGCTGTTCCAGCTGGAGAAAAACTGCCCCAAAGCATGATGCTGCCACCACCCTGCTTCACAATGGGTATGGTGTTCTTTAGGTGACGTGCAGTGTTGTTTTTGTGCCAAACACATCTTTTGGAATTATGGCCAAAAAGTTCAACCTTGGTTTCATCACACCATAACACATTTTCCCACAAGCTTTTGGGAGACTTCAGATGTGTTTTTGCAAAATTTAGCCAGGCTTGGATGTTTTTCATCTTAAAGCGGTGTTTCAGCAAAAAAAATAAAAGTCAGCAGCTAAAAATAAAGTAGCTGCTGACTTTTAATAAGTACACTTACCCTCCCAGGGCGCCCGCGATGTCGGTCGTGGAGGTCCCTCGGCGATCGGGTCCCAGCGCCGCCATTCTTAGCAAGGGAAACGGGCAGCGATCGGTGCCCGTTTTCTACTGCGCATGCGCGAGTCGTCGCGCGGCGCTTTGTGTTCCCATAACACACTGCGCCCCATTCACTAGAAGACGGCGTAGGAGCAGAAGCCAGAACAGCGCCACGGAACAGGAAGATTAGGACGATCTGCCTTGCAACAGCCATTTCTGGTAAGTAAAAAAAAAAAAAAAAATTTAATTTTTTTTTTCATGTTAAATTTTTATTAACCTTTTTTATCAAGTTTTTTTTTTCAGGGCGGCCCTCCACTTTAAGAAAAGGCTTCCATCTCGCCATTCTACCCCATAGCCCAGACATATGAAGAATACAGGAGATCGTTGTCACATGTACCACACAGCTCAGTACTTACCAGTTATTTCTGCAGCTCCTTTAATGTTGCTGTAGACCTCTTGGCAGCCTCCCTGACCAGTTTTCTTCTCGTCTTTTCATCAATTTTGGTGGGACGTCCAGTTCTTGGTAATGTCACTGTTGTGCCATATTTTCTCCACTTGATGATGACCATCTTCACTGCGTTCCATGATCCATCTAATGCCTTAGAAATTATTTTGTACTCTTCTCCTGACTGATACCTTTTAAGAATGAGATCCCTCTGATGCTTTGGTAGCTCTCTGCGGACCATGGATTTTGCTGTAGGATGTGACTAAGAAAAAGCCAGGAAAGACCTACTAGAACAGCTGAACTTTATTTGGGGTTAATCAGAGGCACTTTTAAAATGACGACAAGTGTGTACCTACTCCTATTTAACATGAGTTTGAATGTGATTGCTTAATTCTGAACACAGCTACAAGAGGGTGTGCACACTTATGCAATCACATTATTAATTTTTATTTTACCCCCCCCCCCTAAAAGATTTAATATTTTTTTCCCAATTGAGTTGTACAGTTTATAGGTCACATTAAGGCCAGGTTCACACCAGTACAATCACATGCAATGTCTGTGAGATGAGAGTTCAGCCAGTTGTATGGCTGAACTCGCATTAGATTCGCACAGAAAAAAAGTGCAGTGGCTTGTTTTTCTCTGCACTAGAATCGCATGGCTGTTCTCACCTATGCAATCCGATTCCTGCACGAGTTCACACTGCGATCTGTGAACTATTTGTCCTATTTTTTTTACATCACAGAAACCTGACATTTTAACAACAGTATTTTATATACCGGTATATATACACTGTTAACAGATAAAATGGAGCTTAGGAGTGTAAGATTTAAAAATAAAAAT
>CM053026.1:652190666-652365666 GCA_028564925.1 Lithobates sylvaticus
TCTGATACCATCCCATTGATCTGATACCATCCCATTGAGATCTGATACCATCCCATTGATCTGATACCATCCCATTGATCTGATACCATCCCATAGAATCTGATACCATCCCATTGATCTGATACCATCCCATTGATCTGATACCATCCCATTGATCTGATACCATCCCATAGAATCTGATACCATCCCATTGAATCTGATACCATCCCATTGAATCTGATACCATCCCATGATCTGATACCATCTGATACCATCCCATTGAATCTGATACCATCCCATCTGATACCATCCCTGAATCTGATACCATCCCATTGAATCTGATACCATCCCATTGAATCTGATACCATCCATTGAATCTGATACCATCCCATTGATCTGATACCATCCCATTGATCTGATACCATCCCATTGAATCTGATACCATGATCTGATACCATCCCATTGAATCTGATACCATCCCATTGATACCATCCCATTGATCTGATACCATATCCCTGATTGATCTGATACCATCCCATGATCTGATACCATCTGATACCATCCCATTGATCTGATACCATCCCCTGATCTGATACCATCCCATTGATCTGATACCATCCCATTGAATCTGATACCATCCCATTGAATCTGATACCATCCCATGATCTGATACCATCCCATCTGATACCATCCCATTGATCTGATACCATCCCATTGATCTGATACCATCCCATTGAATCTGATACCATCCCATTGAATCTGATACCATCCCATTGACCATCTGATACCATCCCATTGATCTGATACCATCCCATTGAATCTGATACCATATCTCCCCATCCCATTGATCTGATACCATCCCATTGATCTGATACCATCCCATTGATCTGATACCATCCCATTGAATCTGATACCATCCCATTGATCTGATATCCCATTGAATCTGATACCATCCCATTGAATCTGATACCATCCCATTGATCTGATACCATCCCATTGATCTGATACCATCCCATTGAATCTGATACCATCCCATTGAATCTGATACCATCCCATTGAATCTGATACCATCCCATTGATCTGATACCATCCCATCTGATACCATCCCATTGAGTCTGATACCATCCCATTGAATCTGATACCATCCCATTGAGATCTGATACCATCCCATCCCATTGATCTGATACCATCCCTGATATACCATCCCATTGAATCTGATACCATCCCATTGATACCTCCCATATCTGATACCATCCCATTGAATCTGATACCATCCCATTGAATCTGATACCATCCCATTGAATCTGATACCATCCCATTGAATCTGATACCATCCCCATCTGACCATCTGATACCATCCCATAGATCTGATACCATCCCTGATACCTGATCCCATTGATCTCTGATACCATCCCATTGATCTGATACCATCCCATTGATCTGATACCATCCCATTGATCTGATATCTGATACCATCCCATAGATCTGATACCATCCCATTGAATCTGATACCATCCCATAGAATCTGATACCATCCCATTGAATCTGATACCATCCCATTGATCTGATCTGATACCATCCCCATTGATCTGATCTGATACCATCCCATTGAATCTGATACCATCCCATTGATCTGATCTGATACCATCCCATTGATCTGATCTGATACCCCATTGAATCTGATACCATCCCATTGAGATCTGATACCATCCCATAGAATCTGATACCATCCCATTGAGTCTGATACCATCCCATTGAATCTGATACCATCCCATTGAATCTGATACCATCCCATTGATCTGATACCATCCCATTGATCTGATACCATCCCATTGAATCTGATACCATCCCATGGATCTGATACCATCCCATTGAATCTGATACCATCCCCCATTGATCTGATACCATCCCATTGAATCTGATACCATCCCATTGATCTGATACCATCCCATTGATCTGATATCTGATACCATCCCATTGATCTGATACCATCTGATACCATCCCATTGATCTGATCTGATACCATCCCATTGATCTGATACCATCCCATTGAATCTGATACCATCCCATTGAATCTGATACCATCCCATTGATCTGATACCATCCCATTGAATCTGATACCATCCCATTGATCTGATACCATCCCATACCTGATACCATCCCATTGATCTGATACCATCCCATTGATCTGATACCATCCCATAGATCTGATACCATCCCATTGATCTGATACCATCCCATAGATCTGATACCATCCCATTGATCTGATACCATCCCATTGATAATCTGATACCATCCCATTGATCTGATACCATCCCATTGAATCTGATACCATCCCATTGATCTGATACCATCCCATTGATCTGATACCATCCCATTGATCTGATACCATCCCATTGATGATACCATCCCATTGATCTGATACCATCCCATTGAATCTGATACCATCCCATTGAATCTGATACCATCCCATTGAATCTGATACCATCCCATTGATCTGATACCATCCCATTGATCTGATACCATCCCATTGATCTGATACCATCCCATTGAATCTGATACCATCCCATTGAATCTGATACCATCCCATTGAATCTGATACCATCCCATTGAGTCTGATACCATCCCTGATACCATCCCATTGAATCTGATACCATCCCATTGATCTGATACCATCCCATTGATCTGATACCATCCCATTGATCTGATACCATCCCATTGAATCTGATACCATCCCATTGATCTGATACCATCCCATTGATCTGATACCATCCCATTGAATCTGATACCATCCCATCTGATACCATCCCATTGATCTGATACCATCCCATCCCTGATACCATCCCATTGAATCTGATACCATCCCATTGAATCTGATACCATCCCATTGATCTGATACCATCCCATTGATCTGATACCATCCCATTGATCTGATACCATCCCATTGATCTGATACCATCCCATTTGATCTGATACCATCCCATTGATCTGATACCATCCCATTGATCTGATACCATCCCATTGAATCTGATACCATCCCATTGATCTGATACCATCCCATTGAGATCTGATACCATCCCATTGATCTGATACCATCCCATTGGATCTGATACCATCCCATTGATCTGATACCATCCCATTGATCTGATACCATCCCATTGAATCTGATACCATCCCATTGAATCTGATACCATCCCATTGAATCTGATACCATCCCATACCATCCCATTGATCTGATACCATCCCATTGATCTGATACCATCCCATTGAGATCTGATACCATCCCATTGAATCTGATACCATGATACCATCCCATTGAATCTGATACCATCCCATAGAATCTGATACCATCCCATGAATCTGATACCATCCCATTGAATCTGATCCCATTGATACCATCCCATTGATCTGATACCATCCCATTGAATCTGATACCATCCCATTGATCTGATACCATCCCATTGATATCTGATACCATCCCATTGAATCTGATACCATCCCATTGAATCTGATACCATCCCATTGACCATCTGATACCACCATTGAATCTGATACCATCCCATTGAATCTGATACCATCCCATTGAATCTGATACCATCCCATTGAATCTGATACCATCCCATTGATCTGATACCATCCCATTGATCTGATACCATCCCATTGAATCTGATACCATCCCATTGATCTGATACCATCCCATTGATACCATCCCTGATACCATCCCATTGATCTGATACCATCCCATTGATCTGATACCATCCCATTGAATCTGATACCATCCCCCATTGATCTGATACCATCCCATGATGATCTGATACCATCCCATTGATCTGATACCATCCCATTGAATCTGATACCATCCCATTGATCTGATACCATCCATTGATCTGATACCATCCCATTGATCTGATACCATCCCATTGAATCTGATACCATCCCATTGATCTTGATCCATCTGATACCATCCCATAGAATCTGATACCATCCCATTGATCTGATACCATCCCTGATACCATCCCATTGATCTGATACCATCCCATTGATCTGATACCATCCCATTGAATCTGATACCATCCCATTGAATCTGATACCATCCCATTGATCTGATACCATCCCATTGAGATCTGATACCATCCCATGAATCTGATACCATCCCATTGATCTGATGATACCATCCCATTGATCTGATACCATCCCATTGATCTGATACCATCCCATTGAGATCTGATACCATCCCATTTGATCTGATACCATCCCATTGAATCTGATACCATCCCATTGGATCTGATACCATCCCATTATCTGATCTGATACCATACCCCATTGAATCTGATACCATCCCATTGATCTGATACCATCCCCATCTGATACCATCCCATTGATCTGATACCATCCCATTGAATCTGATACCCATCCCATGAGAATCTGATACCATCCCATTGATCTGATACCATCCCATCCCATTGAATCTGATACCATCCATTGAATCTGATACCATCCCATTGATCTGATACCATCCCATTGAATCTGATACCATGATCCCATCCCATTGATCTGATACCATCCCATTGAATCTGATACCATCCCATTGATCTGAATCTGATACCATCCCATTGATCTGATACCATCCCATTGAGATCTGATACCATCCCATTGATCTGATACCATCCCATTGAATCTGATACCATCCCATATCTGATACCCCATTTGATCTGATACCATCCCATTGAATCTGATACCATCCCATGATCTGATCCCATCTGATACCATTGATCTGATACCATCCCATTGATCTGATACCATCCCATTGATCTGATACCATCCCATTGATCTGATACCATCCCATTGATCTGATACCATCCCATTGATCTGATACCATCCCATTGATCCATCCCATTGATCTGATACCATCCCATTGAATCTGATACCATCCCATTGAATCTGATACCATCCCATTGATCTGATAATCTGATACCATCCCATTGATCTGATACCATCCCATAGAATCTGATACCATCCCATTGATCTGATACCATCCCATTGAATCTGATACCATCCCATTGATCTGATACCATCCCATAGAATCTGATACCATCCCCATCTGATACCATCCCATTGATCTGATACCATCCCATCCCATTGATCTGATACATTGAATCTGATACCCATTGAATCTGATACCATCCCATTGATCTGATACCATCCCATTGATCTGATACCATCCCATGAGAATCTGATACCATCCCATTGATCTGATACCATCCCATTGATCTGATACCATCCCATGATCTGATCTGATACCATCCCTGATACCATCCCATGATCTGATACCATCCCATTGAATCTGATACCATCCCATTGATCTGATACCATCCCATTGAATCTGATACCATCCCATGATCTGATACCATCCCATTGAATCTGATACCATCCCATTGATCTGATACCATCCCATTGAATCTGATACCATCCCATTGAATCTGATACCATCCCATTGAGATCTGATACCATCCCATTGAATCTGATACCATCCCATTGATCTGATACCATCCCATGAGATCTGATACCATCCCCTGATCCCATTGATCTGATACCATCCCATTGATACCATCCCATGAGAATCTGATACCATCCCATTGAATCTGATACCATCCCATTGAATCTGATACCATCCCATTGATCTGATACCATCCCATTGATACCATCTGATACCATCCCATTGAATCTGATACCATCCCATTGAATCTGATACCATCCCATTGAGATCTGATACCATCCCATTGATCTGATACCATCCCATTGATCTGATACCATCCCATTGAATCTGATACCATCCCATTGAATCTGATACCATCCCCATTGATCTGATACCATCCCATTGATCTGATACCATCCCATTGAGATCTGATACCATCCCATTGAATCTGATACCATCCCATTAGAATCTGATCTGATACCATCCCATTGAATCTGATACCATCCCATTGATCTGATACCCATCCCATAGATCTGATACCATCCCATTGATCTGATACCATCCCATACCCCATTGAATCTGATACCATCCCATTGATCTGATACCATCCCATCTGATACCATCCCATTGATACCATCCCATTGATCTGATACCATCCCATTGATCTGATACCATCCCATTAGAATCTGATACCATCCCATTGAATCTGATACCATCCCATTGAATCTGATACCATCCCCATTGACCATCCCATTGAATCTGATACCATCCCATCTGATACCATCCCATTGAATCTGATACCATCCCCATTGATCTGATACCATCCCATTGATCTGATACCATCCCATTGATCTGATACCATCCCATTGAATCTGATACCATCCCATTGATCTGATACCATTGATCTGATACCATCCCATTGAGTCTGATACCATCCCATTGATACCATCCCATTTGAATCTGATACCATCCCATTGAATCTGATACCATCCCATTGATCTGATACCATCCCATTGATCTGATACCATCCCATTTGATCTGATACCATCCCATTGAATCTGATACCATCCCATTGATCTGATACCATCCCATTGATCTGATACCATCCCATTGAATCTGATACCATCCCATTGATCTGATACCATCCCATCCCATTGATACCATCCCATCTGATACCATCCCATTGATCTGATACCATACCCCATTGAATCTGATACCATCCCATTGAATCTGATACCATCCCATTGATCTGATACCATCCCATTGATCTGATACCATCCCATTGATCTGATACCATCCCATTGAATCTGATACCATCCCATTGAATCTGATACCATCCCATTGAATCTGATACCATCCCATTGATATCTGATACCATCCCATTGAATCTGATACCATCCCATTGAATCTGATACCATCCCATTGATCTGATACCATCCATTGATCTGATACCATCCCATTGATACCATCTGATACCATCCCATTGATCTGATCTGATACCATCCCATTGATCTGATACCATCCCATTGATCTGATACCATCCCATTGAATCTGATACCATCCCATTGAATCTGATCTGATACCATCCCATTGATCTGATACCATCCCATTGATCTGATACCATCCCATTGATCTGATACCATCCCATTGAGAATCTGATACCATCCCATGAATCTGATACCATCCCATTGATCTGATACCATCCCATTGAATCTGATACCATCCCATTGATCTGATACCATCCCATTGAATCTGATACCCATCCCATACCATCCCATCTGATACCATCCCATTGATACCATCCCATTGAATCTGATACCATCCCATTGAATCTGATACCATCCCATTGAGAATCTGATACCATCCCATTGAATCTGATACCATCCCATTGATCTGATACCATCCCATTGATCTGATACCATCCCATTGATCTGATCTCCCATATCTGATACCCATTGATCTGATACCCCATTGAATCTGATACCATCCCATTGAATCTGATACCATCCCATTGAATCTGATACCATCCCATTGATCTGATACCATCCCATCCCATTGATCTGATACCATCCCATTGAATCTGATACCATCCCATTGGATCTGATACCATCCCATGAATCTGATACCATCCCATTGAATCTGATACCATCCCATTGATCTGATACCATCCCATTGATCTGATCCCATCTGATACCATTGATCTGATACCATCCCATTGAATCTGATACCATCCCATTGAATCTGATACCATCCCATTGATCTGATACCATCCCATTGAATCTGATACCATCCCATTGATCTGATACCATCCCATTGATCTGATACCATCCCATTGAATCTGATACCATCCCATTGAATCTGATACCATCCCATTGAATCTGATACCATCCCATTGATCTGATACCATCCCATTGAATCTGATACCATCCCATTGAATCTGATACCATCCCATTGATCTGATACCATCCCATTGAATCTGATACCATCCCATTGATCTGATCTGATACCATCCCATTGATCTGATACCATCCCATTGATCTGATGATCTGATACCATCCCATTGAATCTGATACCATCCCATTGAATCTGATACCATCCCATTGATCTGATACCATCCCATTGATCTGATACCATCCCATTGAATCTGATACCATCCCATGATACCATCCCATTGATCTGATACCATCCCATTGATCTGATACCATCCCATTGAATCTGATACCATCCCATTGAATCTGATACCATCCCATTGATCTGATACCATCCCATTGAATCTGATACCATCCCATTGAATCTGATACCATCCCATTGATCTGATACCATCCCATTGATCTGATACCATCCCATTGATCTGATACCATCCCATTGATCTGATACCATCCCATTGAATCTGATACCATCCCATTGAATCTGATACCATCCCATGATACCATCCCTGATACCATCCCATTGAATCTGATACCATCCCATCCCATAGAATCTGATACCATCCCATTGATCTGATACCATCCCATTGAATCTGATACCATCCCATTGATCTGATACCATCCCATGAATCTGATACCATCCCATTGAATCTGATACCATCCCATTAGATCTGATACCATCCCATTGATCTGATACCATCCCATTGACCATCTGATACCATCCCATTGAATCTGATACCATCCCATTGATCTGATATCTGATACCATCCCATCCCATTGAATCTGATACCATCCATTGATCTGATGATCCCATCCCATTGAATCTGATACCATCCCATCTGATACCATCTGATACCATCCCATTGATCTGATACCATCCCATTGATACCATCCATTGATCTGATACCATCCCATTGATCTGATACCATCCCATTGAATCTGATACCATCTGATACCATCCCCATCTGATACCATCCCATTGATCTGATACCATCCCATTGAGAATCTGATACCATCCCATTGAATCTGATACCATCCCATTGGATCTGATACCATCCCATAGATCTGATACCATCCCATTGAGTCTGATACCATCCCATTGAATCCGATAATCTCCCACCATCTGATACCATCCCATTGAATCTGATACCATCCCATTGACTCTGATACCATCCCATTGAATCTGATACCATCCCATTGATCTGATACCATCCCATTGAATCTGATACCATCCCATTGACTCTGATACCATCCCATAGAATCTGATACCATCCCATTGGATCTGATACCATCCCATTGAGTCTGATACCATCCCATTGAATCTGATACCATCCCATTGAATCTCATACCATCCCATTGACTCTGATACCATCCCATTGAATCTGATACCATCCCATTGAATCTGATACCATCCCATTGAATCTGATACCATCCCATTGATCTGATACCATCCCATTGACTCTGATACCATCCCATTGAATCTGATACCATCCCATTGACTCTGATACCATCCCATTGAATCTGATACCATCCCATCCCAATCTGATACCATCCCATTGAATCTGATACCATCCCATTGATCTGATACCATCCCATTGAATCTGATACCATCCCATTGAATCTGATACCATCCCATTGATCTGATACCATCCCATTGATCTGATCTGATACCATCCCATTGATCCCATCTGATACCATCCCATTGAATCTGATACCATCCCATTGAATCTGATACCATCCCATTGAATCTGATACCATCCCATAGAATCTGATACCATCCCATTGAATCTGATACCATCCCATTGATCTGATACCATCCCATCTGATACCATCCCATCTGATACCATCCCATTGATCTGATACCATGATCTGATACCATCCCATTGAGATCTGATACCATCCCATCTGATACCATCCCATTGAATCTGATACCATCCCTGATACCATCCCATTGAATCTGATACCATCCCATTGAGAATCTGATATCTGATACCATCCCATCTGACCATCCCTGATATCCCATCCCATGAATCTGATACCATCCCATTGATCTGATACCATCCCATCCCATTGATCTGATACCATGATATCCATCCCATAGATCTGATACCATCCATCCCATTGATCTGATACCATCCCATTGAATCTGATACCATCCCATTGAATCTGATACCATCCCATTGATCTGATACCATCCCATTGATCTGATACCATCCCATTGATCTGATACCATCCCATTGATCTGATACCATCCCATTGAATCTGATACCATCCCATTGATCTGATACCATCCCATTGATCTGATACCATCCCATTAGAATCTGATACCCCATTGATCTGATACCATCCCATTGAATCTGATACCATCCCATTGATCTGATACCTGATACCATCCCATTGATATCTGATACCATCCCATGATCTGATGATCCCATTGATCTGATACCATCCCATTGAATCTGATCCCATGATCTGATACCATTGATCTGATACCATCCCATTGAGATCTGATACCATCCCATCTGATACCATCTGATACCATCCCATTGATCTGATACCATCCCATTGAATCTGATACCATCCCATTGATCTGATACCTGATATCCCATTGATCCCATCTGATACCATCCCATTGAATCTGATACCATCCCATTGATCTGATACCATCCCCTGATTGATCCCATTGAATCTGATACCATCCCATTGAGTCTGATACCATCCCATAGAATCTGATATCCCCATCCCATTGATCTGATACCATCCCATGATACCATTGAATCTGATACCATCCCATTGAGATCTGATACCATCCCATTGAATCTGATACCATCCCATTGATCTACCATCCCATTGATCTGATACCATCCCATTGAATCTGATACCATCCCATCTGACCATCTGATACCATCCCATTGAATCTGATACCATCCCATTGAATCTGATACCATCCCATTGATCTGATACCATCCCATTGATCTGATACCATCCCATTGATCTGATACCATCCCATTGATCTGATACCATCCCATTGATCTGATACCATCCCATTGATCTGATACCATCCCATTGAATCTGATACCATCCCATTGATCTGATACCATCCCATTGATCTGATACCATCCCATTGATCTGATACCATCCCCATCCCATTGATCTGATACCATCCCCATCTGATACCATCCCATTGATCTGATACCATCCCATTGAATCTGATACCATCCCATTGATCCCATCTGATACCATCCCATTGATCTGATACCATCCCATTGATCTGATATCCCATTGATCTGATACCATCCCATAGAATCTGATACCATCCCATTGAGTCTGATACCATCCCATTGAATCTGATACCATCCCATTGATCTGATACCATCCCATTGATCTGATACCATCCCATTGATACCATCCCATACCATCCCATTGATCTGATACCATCCCATTGAATCTGATATCCCCATCCCATTGAATCTGATACCATCCCATTGAATCTGATACCCCATTGATCTGATACCATCCCATTGATACCATCTGATACCATCCCATTGAATCTGATACCATCCCATGAGAATCTGATACCATCCCTGATACCATCCCATTGATCTGATACCATCCCATTGATCTGATACCATCCCATTGATCTGATACCATCCCATTCTGATCTGATACCATCCCATTGAATCTGATACCATCCCATTGATCTGATACCATCCCATTGAATCTGATACCATCCCATTGAATCTGATACCATCCCATTGATCTGATACCATCCCATTGATCTGATACCATCCCATTGAATCTGATACCATCCCATTGATCTGATACCATCCCATTGAATCTGATACCATCCCATTGAGATCTGATACCATCCCATTGATCTGATACCATCCCATTGATCTGATACCATCCCATTGAATCTGATACCATCCCTGATACCATCCCATTGATCTGATACCATCCCATTGATCTGATACCATCCCATCTGATACCATCCCTGATACCATCCCATTGATCTGATACCATCCATTGATCTGATACCATCCCATGATGATCTGATACCATCCCATTGATACCATCCCATCTGATACCATCCCATTGAATCTGATACCATCCCATTGATCTGATACCATCCCATTGATCTGATACCATCCCATTGAATCTGATACCATCCCATTGAATCTGATACCATCCCATTGATCTGATACCATCCCATTGATCTGATACCATCCCATTGATCTGATACCATCCCATTGATCTGATACCATCCCATTGAATCTGATACCATCCCATTGATCTGATACCATCCCATTGAGAATCTGATACCATCCCATAGATCTGATACCATCCCATTGATCTGATATCCCATTGATCTGATACCCATCCCATTAGAATCTGATACCATCCCATTGAATCTGATACCATCCCATTGAATCTGATACCATCCATTGATCTGATACCATCCCATCCCATTGATCTGATACCATCCCATTGAATCTGATACCATCCCATTGAATCTGATACCATCCCATTGAATCTGATACCATCCCATTGATCTGATCTGATACCATCCCATTGATATCTGATACCATCCCATGAGATCTGATCTCCCATATCTGATCCCATTGATCTGATACCTGATACCATCCCATTCTGATCTGATACCATCCCATTGATCTGATACCATCCCTGATACCATCCCATTGAGAATCTGATACCATCCCATTGAATCTGATACCATCCCATTGATCTGATACCATCCCATTGAATCTGATACCATCCCATTGATCTGATACCATCCCATTGATCTGATACCATCCCATTGAATCTGATACCATCCCATTGATCTGATACCATCCCATTGATCTGATACCATCCCATGAATCTGATACCATCCCATGATCTGATCTGATACCATCCCATTGATCTGATACCATCCATTGATCTGATACCATCCCATTGATCTGATACCATCCCATTGAATCTGATACCATCCCATTGATCTGATACCATCCCATTGATCTGATACCATCCCATTGATCTGATACCCCCATTGTCTGATATCTGATACCATCCCATTGGATCTGATACCATCCCATTGATCTGATACCATCCCATTGATCTGATACCATCCCATTGAATCTGATACCATCCCATTGAATCTGATACCATCCCATTGAATCTGATACCATCCCATTGAGTCTGATACCATCCCATCTGATATCTGATACCATCCCTGATCTGATACCATCCCATTGAATCTGATACCATCCCATTGAATCTGATACCATCCCATTGGATCTGATACCATCCCATTGATCTGATACCATCCCATTGATCTGATACCATCCCATAGAATCTGATACCATCCCATTGAATCTGATACCATCCCATTGAATCTGATACCATCCCATTGATCTGATACCATCCCATTGAATCTGATACCGTCCCATTGATCTGATACCGTCCCATTGGATCTGATACCATCCCATTGAATCTGATACCATCCCATTGATCTGATACCATCCCATTGAATCTGATACCATCCCATTGAGTCTGATACCATCCCATTGAGTCTGATACCATCCCATTGAATCTGATACCATCCCATTGACTCTGATACCATCCCATAGAATCTGATACCATCCCATTGAGTCTGATACCATCCCATTGAATCTGATACCATCCCATTGAGTCTGATACCATCCCATTGAGTCTGATACCATCCCATTGAGTCTGATACCATCCCATTGAATCTGATACCATCCCATTGAGTCTGATACCATCCCATAGAATCTGATACCATCCCATTGAGTCTGATACCATCCCATTGACTCTGATACCATCCCATTGACTCTGATACCATCCCATTGACTCTGATACCATCCCATAAAATCTGATACCATCCCATTGAATCTGATACCATCCCATTGAATCTGATACCATCCCATTGAGTCTGATACCATCCCATTGAGTCTGATACCATCCCATTGAATCTGATACCATCCCATTGAGTCTGATACCATCCCATTGAATCTGATACCATCCCATTGAATCTGATACCATCCCATTGATATCTGATACCATCCCATTGATCTGATACCATCCCATTGAATCTGATACCATCCCATTGATCTGATACCATCCCATTGATCTGATACCATCCCATGATCTGATAATCTGATACCATCCCATTGATCCCATTGATCTGATACCATCCCATTGATCTGATACCATCCCATTGAATCTGATACCATCCCAGATCTGATCATCCCATACTGATCCCATTGATCTGATACCATCCCATTGAGATCTGATACCATCCCATTGATCTGATACCATCCCATTGAATCTGATACCATCCCATTGAATCTGATACCATCCCATTGAATCTGATACCATCCCATTGATCTGATACCATCCCATTGATCTGATACCATCCCATTGATCTGATACCATCCCATTGAATCTGATACCATCCCATTGAATCTGATACCATCCCATTGATCTGATACCATCCCATTGATCTGATACCATCCCATTGATCTGATACCATCCCATTGAATCTGATACCATCCCATTGAATCTGATACCATCCCATTGAATCTGATACCATCCCATTGATCTGATACCATCCCATTGATCTGATACCATCCCATTGAGTCTGATACCATCCCATTGATCTGATCTGATACCATCCCATTGATCTGATCTGATACCATCCCATCTGATATCTGATACCATCCCATTGAATCTGATACCATCCCATTGAATCTGATACCATCCCATTGATCCCATCTGATACCATCCCATTGATCTGATACCATCCCATTGATCTGATACCATCCCATTGATCTGATACCATCCCATTGATCTGATACCATCCCATTGAGATCTGATACCATCCCATTGGAGATCTGATACCATCCCATTGAATCTGATACCATCCCATTGATCTGATACCATCCCATTGGATCTGATACCATCCCATTGATCTGATACCATCTGATACCATCCCATTGATCTGATACCATCCCATGATCTGATACCAATCCCATGATCTGATACCATCCCATGATACCATCCCATTGATCTGATACCATCCATTTAGATCTGATACCATCCCATTGACCATCCCTGATACCATCCCCCCCATTGATCTGATACCATCCCATTGATACTGATCCCATTGGATCTGATACCATCCCATTGAATCTGATACCATCCCATTGATCTGATACCATCCCATCTGATACCATCCCATTGATCTGATACCATCCCATTGGATCTGATCCCATTATCTGATACCATCCCATTGATCTGATACCTGATCCCATCCCATGATCTGATACCATCCCATTACCATCTGATACCATCCCTGATCTGAGCATCCCTGATTGAATCTGATACCATCCCATATTGAGATCTGATACCATCCCATACCATCCCATTGAGTCTGATACCATCCCATTGATCTGATACCATCCCATCTGATACCATCCCATTGATCTGATACCATCCATTGATACCATCCCATCTGATACCATCCCATTGAGATCTGATACCATCCCCATTGAATCTGATACCATCCCATTGAATCTGATACCATCCCATTGAGTCTGATACCATCCCATTAGAATCTGATACCATCCCATGACCATCCCTGATACCATCCTGATACCATCCCATTGATCTGATACCATCCCATTTCTGATACCAATCTGATACCATCCCATTGATCTGATACCATCCCATTGAATCTGATACCATCCCATTGAATCTGATACCATCCCATTGAATCTGATACCATCCCATTGATCTGATACCATCCCATGGATCTGATACCATCCCATTGATCTGATACCATCCCATTGAATCTGATACCATCCCATTGAATCTGATACCATCCCATTGAGTCTGATACCATCCCATTGAATCTGATACCATCCCATTGATCTGATACCATCCCATTGAGAATCTGATACCATCCCATTGAATCTGATACCATCCCATTGATCTGATCTGATACCATCCCATTGAATCTGATACCATCCCATTGAATCTGATACCATCCCATTGATCTGATACCATCCCATTGATCTGATACCATCTGATACCATCCCCCATTGAATCTGATACCATCCCATATCTGACCATCTGATACCATCCCATTGATCTGATACCATCATCTGATCTGATCCCATTGACCATCCCATTGATCTGATACCATCCCATTGAATCTGATACCATCCCATTGAATCTGATACCATCCCATTGAATCTGATACCATCCCATTGATCTGATACCATCCCATTGAATCTGATACCATCCCATTGATCTGATACCATCCCATTGATCTGATACCATCCCATTGATCTGATACCATCCCATTGATCTGATACCATCCCATTGATCTGATACCATCCCATTGAATCTGATACCATCCCATTGAATCTGATACCATCCCATTGAATCTGATACCATCCCATTGATCTGATACCATCCCATCTGATACCATCCCATTGATCTGATACCATCCCATGGAATCTGATACCATCCCATTGAATCTGATACCATCCCATTGAGTCTGATACCATCCCATTGAATCTGATACCATCCCATTGAGTCTGATACCATCCCATTGAATCTGATACCATCCCATTGAGTCTGATACCATCCCATTGAATCTGATACCATCCCATGATCTGATACCATCCCATTGATCTGATACCATCCCATTGATACCATCATTGATACCATCCCATTGATCTGATACCATCCCATTGAATCTGATACCATCCCATTGATCTGATACCATCCCATTGATCTGATACCATCCCTGATACCATCCCATTGATCTGATACCATCCCATTGAATCTGATACCATCCCATTGATCTGATACCATCCCATTGATCTGATACCATCCCATCTGATACCATCCCATTGAATCTGATCCCATCCTGAGATCTGATACCATCCCATTGATCTGATCTGATACCATCCCATTGGATCTGATACCATCCCATTGAATCTGATACCATCCCATTGAATCTGATACCATCCCATTAGATCTGATACCATCCCATTGATCTGATACCATCCCATTGACCATCTGATACCATCCCATTGATCTGATACCATCCCATTGATCTGATACCATCCCATTGGATCTGATACCATCCCATAGAATCTGATACCATCCCATTAGATCTGATACCATCCCATGATCTGATACCATCCCATTGATCTGATACCATCCCATTGATCTGATACCATCCCATTGATCTGATACCATCCCATTGAATCTGATACCATCCCATTGATCTGATACCATCCCAT
Organism: Lithobates sylvaticus; assembly: GCA_028564925.1. NCBI lineage: Eukaryota > Metazoa > Chordata > Amphibia > Anura > Ranidae > Lithobates > Lithobates sylvaticus. Next base: position 652,207,886 of record CM053026.1, read on the forward strand.
TGATCTGATACCATCCCATTGATCTGATACCATCCCATTGAATCTGATACCATCCCATTGAATCTGATACCATCCCATTGAATCTGATACCATCCCATTTGATCTGATACCATCCCATTGAATCTGATACCATCCCATTGAATCTGATACCATAGATCTGATACCATCCCATTGGATCTGATACCATCCCATTGATCTGATCTGATACCATCCCATTGAATCTGATACCATCCCATTGGATCTGATACCATCCCATTGATCTGATACCATCCCATTGATCTGATACCATCCCATTGATCTGATACCATCCCATTGATCTGATCCCTGATACCATCCCATTGAATCTGATACCACCATCCCATTGAATCTGATACCATCCCATCTGATACCATTGATCTGATACCATCCCATTGATCTGATACCATCCCATTGATCTGATACCATCTGATACCATTGGATCTGATCTGATACCATCCCATTGATCTGATACCATCCCATTGAATCTGATACCATCCCATTGAATCTGATACCATCCCATTGAGATCTGATACCATCCCATTGAATCTGATACCATCCCATTGATCTGATACCATCCCATTGATCTGATCTGATACCATCCCATGAGATCTGATACCATCCCATTGATCTGATACCATCCCATTGAATCTGATCTGATACCATCCCATTGAATCTGATACCATCCTGATACCATCCCATTGAATCTGATACCATCCCATTGAATCTGATACCATCCCATTGAATCTGATACCATACCATCCCATCTGATACCATCCCATTGATCTGATACCATCCCATTGAGATCTGATACCATCCCATTGATCTGATACCATCCCATTGAGAATCTGATACCATCCCTGATACCATCCCATTGAATCTGATACCATCCCATTGGATCTGATACCATCCCATTGATCTGATACCATCCCATCTGATACCATCCCATTGATCTGATCTGATACCATCCCATTTGATCTGATACCATCCCATTGAGATCTGATCCCATTGAATCTGATATACCATCCATTTGATCTGATATCTGATATCCCATTGAATCCCATTGATCTGATACCATCCCATTGATCTGATACCATCCCATTGAATCTGATACCATCCCATTGAATCTGATACCCCATTGATCTGATACCATCCCATTGATCTGATACCATCCCATTGATCTGATACCATCCCCATCTGATACCATGATCTGATACCATCCCATTGATCTGATACCATCCCATTGATCTGATACCATCCCATTGATCTGATACCATCCCATTGATCTGATACCATCCCATTGATCTGATACCTGATACCATCCCATTGATCTGATACCATCCCATTGATCTGATACCATCCCATTGATCTGATACCATCCCATTGAATCTGATACCATCCCATTGATCTGATACCATCCCATTGAATCTGATCCCATTGATCTGATACCATCCCATTGATCTGATACCATCCCATTGAATCTGATATCTGATACCATCCCATTGAATCTGATACCATCCCATTGATCTGATCTGATACCATCCCATTGATCTGATCTGATACCATCCCATAGAATCTGATACCATCCCATTGGATCTGATACCATCCCATTGATCTGATACCATCCCATTGAGTCTGATACCATCCCATTGATCTGATACCATCCCATTGACTCAGATACCATCCCATTGAGTCTGATACCATCCCATTGAATCTGATACCATCCCATGAATCTGATACCATCCCATTGAGTCTGATACCATCCCATAGAATCTGATACCATCCCATTGAATCTGATACCATCCCATAGAAATCTGATACCATCCCATTGGATCTGATACCATCCCATTGGATCTGATACCATCCCATTGAATCTGATACCATCCCATAGAAAATCTGATACCGTCCCATTGGATCTGATACCCTCCCATTGAGTCTGATACCATCCCATTGAGTCTGATACCATCCCATTGAATCTGATACCATCCCATTGAATCTGATACCATCCCATTGAGTCTGATACCATCCCATTGAATCTGATACCATCCCATAGAATCTGATACCATCCCATTGAATCTGATACCATCCCATAGAATCTGATACTATCCCATTGTCTGATACCATCCCATTGAATCTGATACCATCCCATTGAATCTGATACCATCCCATTGAGTCTGATACCATCCCATTGAGAATCTGATACCCATCCCATTGATCTGATACCATCCCATTGATCTGATACCATCCCATAGAATCTGATACCACCATCCCATTGATCTGATACCATCCCATTGAATCTGATACCTGATCCCATTGAATCTGATACCATCCCATTGATCTGATACCATCCCATTGATACCTGATACCATCCCATAGATCTGATACCATCCCATTGAATCTGATACCATCCCATTGATCTGATACCCCATTGAATCTGATACCATCCCATAGAATCTGATACCATCCCATTGAATCTGATACCATCCCATTGATCTGATACCATCCCATTGAATCTGATACCATCCCATTGGATCTGATACCATCCCATTGATCTGATACCATCCCATCTGATATCCATCCCATCTGATACCATCCCAGAATCTGATACCATCCCATTGATCTGATACCATCCCATTGATCTGATACCATCCCATTGGATCTGATACCATCCCATTGAATCTGATACCATCCCATAGAATCTGATACCATCCCATTGAGTCTGATACCATCCCATTGAATCTGATACCATCCCATTGAGTCTGATACCATCCCATTGAATCTGATACCATCCCATTGAATCTGATACCATCCCATTGAGTCTGATACCATCCCATTGAATCTGATACCATCCCATTGAATCTGATACCATCCCATTGGATCTGATACCATCCCATAGAATCTGATACCATCCCATTGAATCTGATACCATCCCATTGAATCTGATACCATCCCATTGGATCTGATACCATCCCATTGAATCTGATACCATCCCATTGAATCTGATACCATCCCATTGGATCTGATACCATCCCATTGGATCTGATACCATCCCATAGAATCTGATACCATCCCATTGAGTCTGATACCATCCCATAGATACTGATACCATCCATTGGATCTGATACCATCCCATAGAAAATCTGATACCATCCCATTGAATCTGATACCATCCCATTGATCTGATACCATCCCATTGATCTGATACCATCCCATTGATCTGATACCATCCCATTGATCTGATACCATCCCATTGATCTGATACCATCCCTGATACCTGATATCCCATTGAATCTGATACCATCCCATTGAGATCTGATCCCATCCCATTGAATCTGATACCATCCCATTGAATCTGATACCATCCCATTGAGTCTGATACCATCCCATTGAATCTGATACCATCCCATTGATTGAGTCTGATACCATCCCATTGATCTGATACCATCCCATTGAATCTGATACCATCCCATTGAATCTGATACCATCCCATTGATCTGATATCTGATCCCATTGATCTGATACCATCCCATTGATCTGATCCCATTGATCTGATACCATCCCATTGAATCTGATACCATCCCATTGATCTGATACCATCCCATTGATCTGATACCATCCCATTGATCTGATACCATCCCATTGAATCTGATACCATCCCATTGATCTGATACCATCCCATTGAGTCTGATACCATCCCATTGAATCTGATACCATACCATAGAATCTGATACCATCCCATTGAATCTGATACCATCCCATTGGATCTGATACCATCCCATAGAATCTGATACCATCCCATTGAATCTGATACCGTCCCATTGAATCTGATACCATCCCATTGAGTCTGATACCATCCCATTGAATCTGATACCATCCCATTGAATCTGATACCATCCCATTGGATCTGATACCATCCCATAGATCTGATACCATCCCATTGAATCTGATACCATCCCATTGAATCTGATACCATCCCATCCCATTGAATCTGATACCATCCCATTGAATCTGATACCATCCCATTGAATCTGATACCATCCCATTGAATCTGATACCATCCCATTGAATCTGATACCATCCCATTGAGTCTGATACCATCCCATTGAATCTGATACCATCCCATTGAATCTGATACCATCCCATTGAATCTGATACCATCCCATTGAGTCTGATACCATCCCATTTGATCTGATACCGTCCCATTGGATCTGATACCATCCCATTGGATCTGATACCATCCCATTGGATCTGATACCGTCCCATTGGATCTGATACCATCCCATAGAATCTGATACCATCCCATAGAATCTGATACCATCCCATTGAGTCTGATACCATCCCATTGAATCTGATACCATCCCATTGAATCTGATACCATCCCATTGAGTCTGATACCATCCCATTGAGTCTGATACCATCCCATTGAATCTGATACCATCCCATTGAATCTGATACCATCCCATTGAATCTGATACCATCCCATTGAATCTGATACCATCCCATTGAATCTGATACCGTCCCATTGGATCTGATCTCATCCCATCTGATCTGATACCATCCCATGAGATCTGATACCATCCCATAGAATCTGATACCATCCCATTGAGTCTGATACCATCCCATTGAGTCTGATACCATCCCATTGAATCTGATACCATCCCATTGAATCTGATACCATCCCATTGGATCTGATACCATCCCATTGGATCTGATACCATCCCATTGAATCTGATACCGTCCCATTGGATCTGATACCATCCCATTGAATCTGATACCATCCCATTGAATCTGATACCATCCCATTGAATCTGATACCATCCCATTGAGTCTGATACCATCCCATTGAATCTGATACCATCCCATTGAATCTGATACCATCCCATTGAATCTGATACCATCCCATTGAGTCTGATACCATCCCATTGAATCTGATACCATCCCATTGAATCTGATACCATCCCATTGAATCTGATACCATCCCATTGAATCTGATACCATCCCATTGAATCTGATACCATCCCATTGAGTCTGATACCATCCCATTGATCTGATACCATCCCATTGAGTCTGATACCATCCCATTGAATCTGATACCATCCCATTGATCTGATACTGATACCATCCCATTGAGTCTGATACCATCCCATTGAATCTGATACCATCCCATTGAATCTGATACCATCCCATTGAATCTGATACCATCCCATTGAATCTGATACCATCCCATTGAATCTGATACCATCCCATTGAGTCTGATACCATCCCATTGAATCTGATACCATCCCATTGAGTCTGATACCATCCCATAGAATCTGATACCATCCCATTGAATCTGATACCATCCCATTGAATCTGATACCGTCCCATTGGATCTGATACCATCCCATTAAATCTGATACCATCCCATTGAGTCTGATACCATCCCATTGATCTGATACCATCCCATTGGATCTTATACCATCCCATAGAATCTGATACCATCCCATTGAGTCTGATACCATCCCATTGAGTCTGATACCATCCCATTGAGTCTGATACCATCCCATAGAATCTGATACCATCCCATTGAATCTGATACCATCCCATTGAATCTGATACCATCCCATTGAATCTGATACCATCCCATTGAATCTGATACCATCCCATTGAATCTGATACCATCCCATTGAATCTGATACCATCCCATTGAGTCTGATACCATCCCATTGAATCTGATACCATCCCATTGAGTCTGATACCATCCCATTGAGTCTGATACCATCCCATTGAATCTGATACCATCCCATTGAATCTGATACCATCCCATAGAATCTGATACCATCCCATTGTATCTGATACCATCCCATTGAATCTGATACCATCCCATTGAGTCTGATACCATCCCATTAAATCTGATACCATCCCATTGAATCTGATACCATCCCATTGAATCTGATACCATACCATTGAGTCTGATACCATCCCATTGAATCTGATACCATCCCATTGAGTCTGATACCATCCCATTGAATCTGATACCATCCCATTGAGTCTGATACCATCCCATTGAATCTGATACCCTCCCATTGAGTCTGATACCATCCCATTGAATCTGATACCATCCCATTGAGTCTGATACCATCCCATTGGATCTGATACCATCCCATTTGATCTGATACCGTCCCATTGTATCTGATACCATCCCATTGGATCTGATACCATCCCATAGAATCTGATACCATCCCATTGAATCTGATACCATCCCATTGAGTCTGATACCATCCCATTGATCTGATACCATCCCATTGAATCTGATACCATCCCATTGAGTCTGATACCATCCCATAGAATCTGATACCATCCCATTGAGTCTGATACCATCCCATTGAATCTGATACCATCCCATTGAGTCTGATACCATCCCATTGAATCTGATACCATCCCATTGATCTGATACCATCCCATTGAATCTGATACCATCCCATATGATCTGATACCCCATTGATCTGATACCATCCCATTGATCTGATACCGTCCCATTGGATCTGATACCATCCCATTGAATCTGATACCATCCCATTGAATCTGATACATCCCATTGAGTCTGATACCATCCCATTGAGTCTGATACCATCCCATTGAATCTGATACCATCTGATACCATCCCATTGAATCTGATACCATCCCATTGAATCTGATACCATCCCATTGAATCTGATACCATCCCATTGGATCTGATACCATCCCATAGAATCTGATACCGTCCCATTGATCTGATACCGTCCCATTGGATCTGATACCATCCCATTGATCTGATACCATCCCATCCATCCCATGGATCTGATACCATCCCATTGAGTCTGATACCATCCCATTGAGTCTGATACCATCCCATTGACTCTGATACCATCCCATTGAATCTGATACCATCCCATTGAGTCTGATACCATCCCATTGAGTCTGATACCATCCCATTGAATCTGATACCATCCCATTGAGTCTGATACCATCCCATTGAATCTGATACCATCCCATTGAGTCTGATACCATCCCATTGAATCTGATACCATCCCATTGAGTCTGATACCATCCCATAGAATCTGATACCATCCCATTGAGTCTGATACCATCCCATTGAATCTGATACCATCCCATTGAGTCTGATACCATCCCATTGAATCTGATACCATCCCATTGGATCTGATACCGTCCCATTGGATCTGATACCATCCCATTGGATCTGATACCATCCCATTGAATCTGATACCATCCCATTGAATCTGATACCATCCCATTGAATCTGATACCATCCCATTGACTCTGATACCATCCCATTGAATCTGATACCATCCCATTGAGTCTGATACCATCCCATTGAGTCTGATACCATCCCATTGAGTCTGATACCATCCCATTGAGTCTGATACCATCCCATTGACTCTGATACCATCCCATTGAATCTGATACCATCCCATTGAATCTGATACCATCCCATTGAATCTGATACCATCCCATAGATACTCTGATACCATCCCATTGAGTCTGATACCATCCCATTGAATCTGATACCATCCCATTGAGTCTGATACCATCCCATTGACTCTGATACCATCCCATTGAGTCTGATACCATCCCATAGAATCTGATACCATCCCATTGAGTCTGATACCATCCCATAGAATCTGATACCATCCCATTGAGTCTGATACCATCCCATTGAATCTGATACCATCCCATTGGATCTGATACCATCCCATTGAATCTGATACCATCCCATTGAATCTGATACCATCCCATTGAATCTGATACCATCCCATTGAATCTGATACCATCCCATTGAATCTGATACCATCCCATTGAGTCTGATACCATCCCATTGAATCTGATACCATCCCATTGAGTCTGATACCATCCCATTGAATCTGATACCATCCCATTGAATCTGATACCATCCCATTGAATCTGATACCATCCCATAGAATCTGATACCATCCCATTGAATCTGATACCATCCCATTGAATCTGATACCATCCCATTGAATCTGATACCATCCCATTGAATCTGATACCATCCCATTGAATCTGATACCATCCCATTGAGTCTGATACCATCCCATTGAATCTGATACCATCCCATTGAATCTGATACCATCCCATTGAGTCTGATACCATCCCATTGAATCTGATACCATCCCATTGAGTCTGATACCATCCCATTGAATCTGATACCATCCCATTGATCTGATACCATCCCATTGAATCCGATACCATCCCATTGAATCTGATACCATCCCATTGAATCTGATACCATCCCATTGATCTGATACCATCCCATTGAGTCTGATACCATCCCATTGAGTCTGATACCATCCCATAGAATCTGATACCATCCCATTGAGTCTGATACCATCCCATAGAATCTGATACCATCCCATTGAATCTGATACCGTCCCATTGGATCTGATACCATCCCATCTGATTGAATCTGATACCATCCCATAGAATCTGATACCATCCCATTGGATCTGATACCATCCCATTGGATCTGATACCATCCCATTGGAATCTGATACCATCCCATTGGATCTGATACCGTCCCATTGGATCTGATACCGTCCCATTGGATCTGATACCATCCCATAGAATCTGATACCATCCCATTGAATCTGATACCATCCCATTAAATCTGATACCATCCCATTGAGTCTGATACCATCCCATTGAGTCTGATACCATCCCATTGAATCTGATACCATCTGATTGAATCCGATACCATCCCATTGAGTCTGATACCATCCCATTGATTCTGATACCATCCCATTGAATCTGATACCATCCCATTGGATCTGATACCATCCCATTGAATCTGATACCATCCCATAGAATCTGATACCATCCCATTGACTCTGATACCATCCCATAGAATCTGATACCATCCCATTGAGTCTGATACCATCCCATAGAATCTGATACCATCCCATAGAATCTGATACCATCCCATTGAATCTGATACCATCTGATACCATCCCATTGATCTGATACCCATCCCATTGAGTCTGATACCATCCATTGAGTCTGATACCATCCCATTGAGTCTGATACCATCCCATAGAATCTGATACCATCCCATTGAGTCTGATACCATCCCATTGAATCTGATACCATCCCATTGAATCTGATACCATCCCATTGAATCTGATACCATCCCATTGAGTCTGATACCATCCCATTGAGTCTGATACCATCCCATTGAATCTGATACCATCCCATTGAATCTGATACCATCCCATTGATCTGATACCATCCCATAGAATCTGATACCATCCCATTGAATCTGATACCATCCCATTGAATCTGATACCATCCCATTGATCTGATACCATCCCATTGAATCTGATACCATCCCATTGAGTCTGATACCATCCCATTGATCTGATACCATCCCATTGAATCTGATACCATCCCATTGAATCTGATACCATCCCATTGAGTCTGATACCATCCCATTGAGTCTGATACCATCCCATTGAATCTGATACCATCCCATTGAATCTGATACCATCCCATTGAATCTGATACCATCCCATTGAATCTGATACCATCCCATTGAATCTGATACCATCCCATTGATTCTGATACCATCCCATTGAATCTGATACCATCCCATTGAATCTGATACCATCCCATTGAATCTGATACCATCCCATTGAATCTGATACCATCCCATTGAATCTGATACCATCCCATAGAATCTGATACCATCCCATTGAATCTGATACCATCCCATTGAATCTGATACCATCCCATTGAATCTGATACCATCCCATTGAATCTGATACCATCCCATTGAGTCTGATACCATCCCATTGAATCTGATACCATCCCATTGAATCTGATACCATCCCATTGAGTCTGATACCATCCCATTGAATCTGATACCATCCCATTGAGTCTGATACCATCCCATTGAGTCTGATACCATCCCATTGAATCTGATACCATCCCATTGAGTCTGATACCATCCCATTGAATCTGATACCATCCCATTGAGTCTGATACCATCCCATTGAGTCTGATACCATCCCATAGAATCTGATACCATCCCATTGAATCTGATACCATCCCATTGAATCTGATACCATCCCATTGAATCTGATACCATCCCATTGAGTCTGATACCATCCCATTGAATCTGATACCATCCCATAGAATCTGATACCATCCCATTGAGTCTGATACCATCCCATTGAATCTGATACCATCCCATTGAGTCTGATACCATCCCATAGAATCTGATACCATCCCATTGAGTCTGATACCATCCCATTGAATCTGATACCATCCCATTGAATCTGATACCATCCCATTGAATCTGATACCATCCCATTGAGTCTGATACCATCCCATTGAATCTGATACCATCCCATTGAATCTGATACCATCCCATTGAGTCTGATACCATCCCATTGAATCTGATACCATCCCATTGGATCTGATACCATCCCATTGGATCTGATACCATCCCATTGGATCTGATACCATCCCATTGATCTGATACCATCCCATTGAATCTCTGATACCATCCCATAGATCTGATACCATCCATTGATCTGATACCATCCCATTGAGTCTGATACCATCCCATAGAATCTGATACCATCCCATTGAATCTGATACCATCCCATTGAATCTGATACCATCCCATTGAATCTGATACCATCCCATTGAATCTGATACCATCCCATTGAATCTGATACCATCCCATTGAATCTGATACCATCCCATTGAATCTGATACCATCCCATTGAATCTGATACCATCCCATTGAATCTGATACCATCCCATTGATCTGATACCATCCCATTGAATCTGATACCATCCCATTGAGTCTGATACCATCCCATTGAATCTGATACCATCCCATTGAGTCTGATACCATCCCATTGAATCTGATACCATCCCATTGAGTCTGATACCATCCCATTGAATCTGATACCATCCCATTGAATCTGATACCATCCCATTGAATCTGATACCATCCCATTGAATCTGATACCATCCCATTGATCTGATACCATCCCATTGAATCTGATACCATCCCATTGAATCTGATACCATCCCATTGAGTCTGATACCATCCCATTGAATCTGATACCATCCCATTGAGTCTGATACCATCCCATTGAATCTGATACCATCCCATTGAATCTGATACCATCCCATTGAATCTGATACCATCCCATTGAGTCTGATACCATCCCATTGAATCTGATACCATCCCATTGAATCTGATACCATCCCATTGGATCTGATACCATCCCATTGAATCTGATACCATCCCATTGGATCTGATACCATCCCATTGGATCTGATACCTTCCCATTGAATCTGATACCATCCCATTGAATCTGATACCATCCCATTGATCTGATACCATCCCATTGAGTCTGATACCATCCCATTGAATCTGATACCATCCCATTGAGTCTGATACCATCCCATTGAATCTGATACCATCCCATTGACTCTGATACCATCCCATTGAATCTGATACCATCCCATTGAGTCTGATACCATCCCATTGAATCTGATACCATCCCATTGAGTCTGATACCATCCCATTGATCTGATACCATCCCATTGAATCTGATACCATCCCATTGAGTCTGATACCATCCCATTGAATCTGATACCATCCCATGAGTCTGATACCATCCCATTGAATCTGATACCATCCCATTGAGTCTGATACCATCCCATTGAATCTGATACCATCCCATTGAGTCTGATACCATCTGATTGAATCTGATACCATCCCATTGAATCTGATACCATCCCATAGAATCTGATACCATCCCATTGAATCTGATACCATCCCATTGAGTCTGATACCATCCCATTGAGTCTGATACCATCCCATTGAATCTGATACCATCCCATTGAATCTGATACCATCCCATTGGATCTGATACCATCCCATTGGATCTGATACCTTCCCATTGGATCTGATACCATCCCATTGAATCTGATACCATCCCATTGAGTCTGATACCATCCCATAGAATCTGATACCATCCCATTGAGTCTGATACCATCCCATTGAATCTGATACCATCCCATAGAATCTGATACCATCCCATTGAGTCTGATACCATCCCATTGAATCTGATACCATCCCATTGAATCTGATACCATCCCATTGCATCTGATACCATCCCATTGAATCTGATACCATCCCATTGAATCTGATACCATCCCATTGAATCTGATACCATCCCATTGAGTCTGATACCATCCCATTGAATCTGATACCATCCCATTGAATCTGATACCATCCCATTGAATCTGATACCATCCCATTGAATCTGATACCATCCCATAGAATCTGATACCATCCCATTGAGTCTGATACCATCCCATTGACTCTGATACCATCCCATTGAATCTCATACCATCCCATTGAATCTGATACCATCCCAATGAATCTGATACCATCCCATTGAGTCTGATACCATCCCATTGAATCTGATACCATCCCATTGAATCTGATACCATCCCATAGAATCTGATACCATCCCATTGAGTCTGATACCATCCCATTGACTCTGATACCATCCCATTGAATCTGATACCATCCCATAGAATCTGATACCATCCCATAGAGTCTGATACCATCCCATTGAATCTGATACCATCCCATTGAATCTGATACCATCCCATTGAATCTGATACCATCCCATTGAATCTGATACCATCCCATTGAATCTGATACCATCCCATTGAGTCTGATACCATCCCATTGAATCTGATACCATCCCATTGAATCTGATACCATCCCATTGAATCTGATACCATCCCATTGAGTCTGATACCATCCCATTGAATCTGATACCATCCCATTGAGTCTGATACCATCCCATTGAATCTGATACCATCCCATTGAATCTGATACCATCCCATTGAATCTGATACCATCCCATTGAGTCTGATACCATCCCATTGAATCTGATACCATCCCATTGAGTCTGATACCATCCCATTGAATCTGATACCATCCCATTGAATCTGATACCATCCCATTGAGTCTGATACCATCCCATTGAATCTGATACCATCCCATTGAATCTGATACCATCCCATTGAATCTGATACCATCCCATTGAATCTGATACCATCCCATTGACTCTGATACCATCCCATTGAATCTGATACCATCCCATTGAGTCTGATACCATCCCATTGAATCTGATACCATCCCATTGAGTCTGATACCATCCCATTGAATCTGATACCATCCCATTGAATCTGATACCATCCCATTGAGTCTGATACCATCCCATTGAATCTGATACCATCCCATTGACTCTGATACCATCCCATTGAATCTGATACCATCCCATTGAGTCTGATACCATCCCATTGAATCTGATACCATCCCATTGAATCTGATACCATCCCATTGAGTCTGATACCATCCCATTGAATCTGATACCATCCCATTGAATCTGATACCATCCCATTGATTCTGATACCATCCCATTGAGTCTGATACCATCCCATTGAGTCTGATACCATCCCATTGAATCTGATACCATCCCATTGAATCTGATACCATCCCATTGAATCTGATACCATCCCATTGAATCTGATACCATCCCATTGAATCTGATACCATCCCATTGAATCTGATACCATCCCATTGAATCTGATACCATCCCATTGAATCTGATACCATCCCATTGAGTCTGATACCATCCCATTGAATCTGATACCATCCCATTGAGTCTGATACCATCCCATTGAGTCTGATACCATCCCATTGAGTCTGATACCATCCCATTGAATCTGATACCATCCCATTGAATCTGATACCATCCCATTGAATCTGATACCATCCCATTGAATCTGATACCATCCCATTGAGTCTGATACCATCCCATTGAATCTGATACCATCCCATTGAATCTGATACCATCCCATTGAGTCTGATACCATCCCATTGAATCTGATACCATCCCATTGAATCTGATACCATCCCATTGAATCTGATACCATCCCATTGAATCTGATACCATCCCATTGAGTCTGATACCATCCCATTGAGTCTGATATCACCCCATAGAATCTGATACCATCCCATTGGATCTGATACCATCCCATTGGATCTGATACCATCCCATTGAATCTGATACCATCCCATAGAATCTGATACCATCCCATTGAATCTGATACCATCCCATTGAATCTGATACCATCCCATTGAGTCTGATACCATCCCATTGAGTCTGATACCATCCCATAGAATCTGATACCATCCCATTGATCTGATACCATCCCATTGAATCTGATATCATCCCATTGAGTCTGATACCATCCCATTGAGTCTGATACCATCCCATTGAATCTGATACCATCCCATTGAATCTGATACCATCCCTGATACCATCCCATTGAATCTGATACCATCCCATTGAGTCTGATACCATCCCATTGAGTCTGATACCATCCCATTGAATCTGATACCATCCCATTGAATCTGATACCATCCCATTGAATCTGATACCATCCCATTTATCTGATACCATCCCATTGATCTGATACCATCCCATTGAGTCTGATACCATCCCATGTGATCTGATACCATCCCATTAAAAATCTGATACCATCCCAATAAAAAATATTTTTTTTTAATAAAAATGCTATAAAACTAGCCCGTATCTTGTAAACGCTATAACTTCTGCGCAAACCAATCAATAATCGCTCTTTGCGATTTTTTTTTTACCAAAAATATGTAGAAGAATACGTATCGGCCTAAATTGAGGAAAAAAAATTTTTTTTATATATTTTTGGGGGATATTTATTATAGCAAAAAATAAAAAAAGAATGTGTTTTTTTTCAAAATTGTCGCTCTTTTTGGTTTATAGCGCAAAAAATAAAAACCGCAGGGGCGATCAAATACCACCTAAAGAAAGCTCTATTTGTGGGAAAAAAAGGACGTCAATTTTGTTTGAGATCCACGTCGCACGACCGCGCAATTGTCAGTTAAAGCGACACAGTGCCGAATCGCAAAAAGGGGCCTGGTCCTTTGGCTGCAAATTGGTCCGGGGCTGAAAGTGGTTAGCCTGACATGGAGATGAGTGACGGGGAAGATGGCCCCCACCCGTCTCCATATCATTGCAGGACTGAAGCAACGTCAAAATGGGAAATTTTATTTATTTTTATTTTTTTTAAATGACGACTTTTTTATTTTTTTATTTTATTGCATTTTCGTGTAAATATGAGATGTGAGGTCTTTTTATCCCCAAATGTCATATTTAAGAGGCCCTGTCATGCTTTTTTTCTATTACAAGGGTTGTTTACGTCCCTTGTAATAAGAATAAAAGTGACACCATTTTATTTTATTTTTTTGAAGAACAGTGTAAAAATAAAAAATAAAAGGTAAAATAAATAAGAAAAAAAAAATGTAAACGCGCCCTGTCCCGCCGAGCTTGCGCACAGAAGCGAATGCATACACGAGTAGTGCCCGCATATGAAAATGGTGTTTAAACCACACACGTGATTGGCCGCACAGTCATCTCGGACACGCGACAGGTCCCAGATGACCGGGGAGCCCTTCCTGCGCCGAGGGGAAGTGATGTCACCAGCCTAGGCAGGAGGCAGACTACGAGGGACCCCATAGCAACAGGCATTTAGAGGTAAGTAAAAAAAATATATATATTTTTCCAATTATTATTTTTTATTTTATTAATTTTTTAGGATTTTTAAGCCTTTTTTTTAATTTTTTAGGGGGAAATACCACTTTAAAATAATATATAATTAATATATAATTAATTTTTTTCCCCCACTTTGAGTTCATAGCCATGACATGATTCCCCTCGGGTACCAGGAGCTGGCACCATGTGTGCGCTGCGTGCCCGTTGCCTGAATGACATGCCTGTACGTGATCCAGCCTGCCCGTGCCGCTGTAATTTTACTCTGGACAGGCAGCAACCAGTCAAAGGCGGGCTACCGGTGTGAATTTGAAATTTGCATGATTCCCGCCCCCCCCCCCCCCCCCGCATCAACACAGACAGTGCTGCCAGGGGATTCCCTCCTGCAAATCTATTGTATGTTCTGGTGGGGTGGGGGGAGGGGGGGTGACTGAGCAGGAGAAGCCAGTGATTATTGCTAGCGGCTATAGCGATAATCACAAGGTAATCTGGTGGGATCGATCAACTTCGTACGTTCAGCCTGCATGCACACGGTTCAAATCTCAGCAGGTTCCTGCTGACCCGGCCGAGAGTTGAACGGTCTATGGCTGGCTTAAGCCTAAACCTGCCCCCCCCCCCCCCATTCTAAGTACCCTGTAGAAGGGAAGATGCCTATTCTGAAGTCGCTCTGGTCTGGTCACATGATCAGGTCCCAGCACCAGCTGCAGGGGAGATGAGCGACAGCCGCCAATGGATGCCCCACAGTAAGCCTACGGGTGACGTCGCTGACCAGGCTCTGCAGCCGTTGTCGGCGGTTTCACCTCTTCACTGGAGAGATCACGTGACCAGACCGGAGCAACTTCAGATTAGGCAAGTATGCAGATCTTTCCTTTTTGAAGGGGTAGATCAAATAGGGCTTAGAATAGGGGGAGGGGGTGCAGGTTTTAGCTTCATTGGATATTGATTTGCCTTCCGCTTTAGGCAACTGAATTTGGAGAAGTGCCAAGTGTCCTTCAGGACTCCAGGCGTAGCCGGCGTGGGGAAGGTCCTCTGTTGGCAAAGGCCGAGTATTTTATGGTCATCTCAGGAATTACTCAGCATTGGTGTATATGGACACACCAGGTGGCTGTAGGACTGTATTAGTATCTGGCCATAAGTGGGTTGTCCAGCCAAGGGTGCCCATTGGTGTTCTATAAGTTCTTTCAGGAAATTGGTGTGTTTGTTACGGCCTCTTATCCTGTGATAAAAGGTATTTCTCGCCTAGTAAAATGATCGGCTATTGAGTGCTTCTTCAGCATTCGTCAGGGCCGGGACATCCACCAGGACCTAATGCACACACCCCCGAGGACATGTCATGGGGGTTCCTTTGATGTCCTTCATGACTTTGGAGGTTCTCATGTATCCAGGTCATGGTTTATCTAGTAGGCATTGGTCACAATTCAGCTGGACTTGTTCTATAATGTTGAGGATACCTCTTCTTCTTCTTCAAGACTCTTCTTCAGTTTTTAGACGTTTGCTTTTCTCTGATGGTTGGATGAAGGTGTTGGTGCTTCGTGTTTGGATAGAAGTGTCGGGGAATGTCCTCATGATATGAGAACTGAGGAAGTGGCTTGGAGAAGCTGCAAAACCTCTTCAACGTGGCATAAGAAGTTCTGTTCAATGTGACTAAATACTACTGGAGATGTCCATGTATGTAACAACAATACAGTGGGGGGAGGACTAGAGCCACCGTTGCTGCTGCCAGTGGGGGGGGGGGAACTAGAGCCCCGTTCCTGGTGCCAGTGGGGGGGAGGACTAGAGCCCTGTTGCCGGTGCCAGTGGGGAGGACGAGGAATAGACCCCCATTGCTGGTGCCAGTGGGGGGGGGGTTGAGTGGGGGGGGGGGGACTAGAGCCTCGTTGCTGGTGCCAGTGGGGGGGGGGGGAGGACTAGAGCCCTGTTGCTGGTGCCAGTGGGGGGGGAAGGACGAGAGCCCCATTGCTGGTGCCAGTGTGGGGGAGGAGAGATATGGGAGGTGGTGCTGGGGTTGGTCTGGAGCAGGTCTAACCCACATCCCAGAAAGTACAGTATATACGGGGTCTAAGAAGAAAATGGGGGGTAACTGATGCGCTCAACCAATAATAAAAAAATATACGAGGAAAGCCGCCAACATATACAGTGGTGTGAAAAAGTGTTTGCCCCCTTCCTCATTTCCTGTTCCTTTGCATGTTTGTCACACTTAAGTGTTTCGGAACATCAAACCAATTTAAACAATAGTCAAGGACAACACAAGTAAACACAAAATGCAATTTGTAAATGAAGGTGTTTATTATTAAAGGTGAAAAAAAATCCAAACCATCATGGCCCTGTGTGAAAAAGTGATTGCCCCCCTTGTTAAAACATACTATAACTGTGGTTGTCCACACCTGAGTTCAATTTCTCTAGCCACACCCAGGCCTGATTATTGCCACACCTGTTCACAATCAAGGCATCACTTAAATAGGAGCTGCTTGACACAGTAAGGTCCACCAGAAGATCCTTAAAAGCTACACATCATGCCGAGACCCAAAGAAATTCAGGAACAATTGAGAAAGAAAGTAATTGAGATCTATCAGTCTGGAAAGGGTTATAAAGCCATTTCCAAAGCTTTGGGAATCCAGCGAACCACAGTGAGAGCCATTATCCACAAATGGCGAAGACATGGAACAGTGGTGAACCTTCCCAGGAGTGGCCGGCCGCCCAAAATTACCCCAAGAGCGCAGCGACGACTCATCCAAGAGGTCACAAAAGACCCCACAACAACGTCCAAGGAACTGCAGGCCTCACTTGCCTCAGTTAAGGTCAGCGTTCATGCCTCCACCATCAGGAAAAGACTGGGCAAAAATGGCCTGCATGGCAGAGTTCCAAGGAGAAAACCACTGCTGAGCAAAAAGAACATCAAAGCTCGTCTCAATTTCTCCACAACACATCTTGATGATCCCCAAGACTTTTGGGACAACATTCTGTGGACCGATGAGACAAAAGTGGAACTCTTTGGAAGGTGTGTGTCCAAGTATATCTGGCGTAGAAGGAACACTGCATTTCAGAAAAAGAACATTATACCAACAGTAAAATGTGGTGGTAGTGTGATGGTCTGGGGCTGTTTTGCTGCTTCAGGACCTGGAAGACTTGATAAAAGGAACTATGAATTCTGCTGTCTACCAAGAGATCCTGAAGGAGAATGTCCGACCATCTGTTCGTGTACTCAAGCTGAAACGAACTTGGGTTCTGCAGCAGGACAATGATCCTAAACACACCAGCAAGTCCACCACCGAATGGCTGAAGAAAAACAAAATGAAGACTTTGGAGTGGCCTAGCCAAAGTCCAGACCTGAATCCTATTGAGATGTTGTGGTATGACCTTAAAAAGGCCGTTCATGCTCGAAAACCCTCTAATGTAACTGAATTAGGACAATTCTGCAAAGATGAGTGGGCCAAAATTCCTCCAGGACGCTGTAAAAGCCTCATTGCACGTTATCGCAAACGCTTGGTTGCAGTTGTTGCTGCTAAGGGTGGCCCAACCAGTTATTAGGTTTAGGGGGCAATCACTTTTTCACACAGGGCCATGATGGTTTGGATTTTTTTTCACCTTTAATAATAAACACCTTCATTTACAAATTGCATTTTGTGTTTACTTGTGTTGTCCTTGACTATTGTTTAAATTGGTTTGATGTTCCGAAACACTTCAGTGTGACAAACATGCAAAGGAACAGGAAATGAGGAAGGGGGCAAACACTTTTTCACACCACTGTAAGTGATCTCACACTGCAAATAGATATGTAAATAGGGGGGTATGTGGCGCTAACCACTATATAGATAACCTCTGGGAACTCTTCAGGCGTGTAAATTCCAAAAGATGGGTGACCTTATGTATAACTTGATCAATTTTACATAAAATGCAAATATCATATATGAATGGAAAAACAATATTTCAACAAATGACAATATCTTCTATAGCAATAAATAAATATATAAAATGTGAATAAATAAGTGCAGAAGTGTGATCAATAAATATGACCAATAAGAGTGCGCTGGGATAAAAAATCTTTTAAAATGGATATCAATGTTATAATATGGTAAATAAATGACCATTAAGAACGTGCTGAGATAAAATCTTCACTGATGACGATAAAATATTGTGATGTACAATCCCAGGCAATGTGATAAATGAACTAAAATAAGATAAATGAACTAAAATAAGAAGGAAGTGCCTTCTGTGAATATAAAACATAAGAATCTAAAGTGCACAGTGCAACGTGCAAAAACGGTGAGAAAGACCAAAATGCTGGTCTAAGAAGTGCAAGAAGAAATAACTAAGTATACGTGCATAAACATCTGTAATAGCAGCAATGACTGTAATAAGTGATTCAGACTAAATCACTGTTGAGGTAATTCATTAAATGAGGAGAATCCTCAGAAGAAAGAGGATCAGCTCAGTGGTGCACTACAAATAACAAGCTTGTAGTAAAAAATTTGCACAGGAATGGCAACAGGGCAAAAATGCCATAACAGTCCGTTTTATGAATGGAAATTCTTGATAAGTGTAAAACACTTTTATTTGTAGTGCACCACTGAGCTGATCCTCTTTCTTCTGAGGATTCTCCTCATTTAATGAATTACCTCAACAGTGATTTAGTCTGAATCACTTATTACAGTCATTGCTGCTATTACAGATGTTTATGCACGTATACTTAGTTATTTCTTCTTGCACTTCTTAGACCAGCATTTTGGTCTTTCTCACCGTTTTTGCACGTTGCACTGTGCACTTTAGATTCTTATGTTTTATATTCACAGAAGGCACTTCCTTCTTATTTTAGTTCATTTATCTTATTTTAGTTCATTTATCACATTGCCTGGGATTGTACATCAACAACCCCAATGTCCGCAAGGCCAAGATCATGTCTAAAGTTGTGAGAAGGCTGTACAATAATTTTGGGGTACAACGATCCAAGGAAACGCTGGTCAGACCTGAAACTGAGGGAGGCCGATCAGTACAGAAAGATCAAGAGAATTCTTCAAAAAAGTAAGTAGTTGTGTTTTGTGTTTGATTTCTTGCTTGCATACTGCTCCATTGTGTTTTGATTTTTACCAAGTTGTACATTCCAAAATGGCCACTTTCAGGTTCGTCTGTGCATTCGATCGTACTCAGCCTCGATCTTTCTGCCACTGTCATGGTCGTGTGTGTGTGCATTCGATCGTACGCAACCTCGATCGTGTTCGGCCACTTATAATACGATATGTTTGGTGTTTTTTGGGGAAAGGAAGTTTGTTCTCACTAGAAATGTCATCAAGAATGTAAAAGCCAATTTATTCAATGTAAAGGAGAGGTCACTCAGTAGCTGTTTACCCATCTGGACTCTAGAGCACTAGTGCTGGGACACCCAAACCCCCTTTTTATTATGCTTTTCCACACATGTGCTCCAGTGGATACTAGAGGGGGGTCTCCATCACACAAACTTCTACCAAAAAGCTAGTCAGTTTAGCACCTTTACAAAGTGACTTCATTCATGTAGTTGACATTTGTAACTGGCCAAACTAAAATAGTGTCCGTCACTTTCAAGCAATGTTTGTCATTTCCTATTTCTGCCCTCAATAGCTTGTGTTGCTAAATCTTCCTTTTGGACATTCTCATAGGGGAGCGAAAACTTGGGCCGTCTGAGGAAACCCCCAAACCAACACCTACCAAAAAGGGGAAAGAGCAGAAGCAGAGGAGGAGGAGGAGGAGGAAGGAGAGATCATCGAACTTGGAGAAATTGTCACCACAACAGGTGAGTGTGGGAGAACACAGCTACTGGTAAGCTAATCCATGTATGGCTGCCTCATTTCCAACACCCCATTTTTGTTTGTTTGTGGTTTTTAGGTGACGTGGATGTTGTGGAAGAAAAATCGCACTTTACCACAGAGAGTGCCCACGTACTCATCGGAGAGATAATGGTCTGCAATAGAGATCTAGATTACACACATTTGTGCCAGCTTCAGAACACATTTGCAACTTAAAAACTGTCTGAAATTTGGAACATGCACACATTGTGTCCACATGTGCTAGCTCCCACCATGGTGGATGAATGGCAAAGTTTTTTTGGGGGTGCAAACACTTTACGAACTACGAAAGTGGTTGTGGTGAAGGGGTTGCACCCCCAAAAAACGTCCATTCATCCCCATGATGGAAAATGGCACTTTTGAAGCTTCTAGGCATGTGTTTTACCATCTAATGACCATTTTCAGTCCCAAATTGTGTGCATGTTCCAAATTTCCACTTTTCGGGGGTGACCCCCCCATGTGATGAAGGCAAGATCAAACACACTTTGAACATATAGTCATGTCTGATCTTGTCTTCACTTTACAAAGTTGAACTTTCCAAGTTCCTAGGTTCTGTTTTGCTCCATGCCTGGTTTTACCAATTGCGGAATGTTTGTAAACAATGTTGTAAATAACCAAGATGTTGTCAGTTTTGGCGTGAAGATTGTAAAACGCACTTGGAATGTTTTCCTAGTAAACTTTTATTTTTCTAAATGTGTGGCTTCCTTATTTCAAAAACACAATGAATTATGTATGTAAAATGAAAAGGATATGGGGGGCAATGGGTGTTATTTACTAAAGGCAAATCCACTTTGCACTCCAATTTTCTTTCCCGGGAACTTTTTCAATGCACTTGTAGAGCATAGCGGATTTGACTTATGTAAATGTACGAAAACACGGAGCACAGCATATTATCACATTGATATCCATATTTAAAAGATTTTTGAAGATTTTATCTCAGCACGTTCTTAATGGTCATTTATTTACCATATTATCACATTGATATCCATTTTAAAAGATTTTTTATTCCAGCGCACTCTTATTGGTCATATTCATTGATCACACTTCTGCACTTATTTCTTTATTCACATTTTATATATTTATTTATTGCTATTGAAGATATTGTCATTTGTTGAAATATTGTTTTTCCATTTAGATATGATATTTGCATTTTATGTAAAATTGATCAAGTTATACATAAGGTCACCCATCTTTTGGAATTTACACGCCTGAAGAGTTCCCAGATGTTATCTATATAGTGGTTAGCGCCACATACCCCCCTATTTACATGACATGTTTTTTTTTTTTTAAATAACAAACGATCCTTTACCATCACTGGTAACAGGCTGGTGGTGCTGCATGACAGGGCTGTGTGAATGTTAGGTCTTGATAGACAGAACTACAAATCCTTGGACAGCTGCAATGGGAGAGACCGGCACCAGAAGCGATGTAGAGAAGGTGTCTTAACCGCTTCCCGACCGGCTCATGTACATATACGTGAGCAGAATGGCACGGGCAGGCAAAATCACGTACCTGTACGGGGTTTTTTAAATGCCTGCCCATGGGTCGCGTGCGCGCCGCTAGCGGCGCACTCGCGACCCGGTTGGGAGCTCCGTGACCCCGGCCACGGGACCAGCGGACCCGATCGCCGCTGGTGTCCCGCGATCGGGTCACGGAGCTGAAGAACGGGGAGAGGTCTGTGTAAACAAACCTCTCCCCGCGCTTCCTACTCTGCCTGTCATTGATTGGCTGTTCCCAGTCATCGGGAAAGCCGATCAATGACGTCAGACGTCAGCCCCGCCCCCTAATGTAAAAAAAACACACACGTCACAGCCCATAACCGCTCCCCTTCCCCTAGTGGTTAACCCCTTCACTACAACTGTCATTTATACAGGAATCAATGCATTTAAATAGCATTGATTGCTGTATAAATGACAATGGTCCCAAAAATGTGTCAAAAATGTCCGATGTGTCCGCCATAATGTCGCAGTCACAATAAAAATCGCTGATCGCCGCCATTACTAGTAAAAAAAAAAAATATTAATAAAAATGCTATAAAACTATCCCCTATTTTGTAAACGCTATAACTTTTGCGCAAACCAACCAATCAATAATCGCTAATTGCGATTTTTTTTACCAAAAATATGTAGAAGAATACGTATCGGCCGAAACTGAGGAAAAAAAACATTTTTTTTTATATATTTTTTGGGGATATATATTATAGCAAAAAGCAAAAAATATTGAATTTTTTTCAAAATTGTCGCTCTATTTTTGTTTATAGCGCAAAAAATAAAAACCGCACGGGCGATCAAATACCACCAAAAGAAAGCTCTATTTGTGGGAAAAAAAAGGACGCCAATTTTGTTTTGGAGCCACGTCGCACGACCGCGTAATTGTCAGTTAAAGCAACGCAGTGCTGAATCGCAAAAAGGGGCCTGGTCCTTTGGCTGCCAATTGGTCCGGGGCTGAAATGGTTAACAAGGGGTTGTAAAGTCGGAAGTTTTTTTTTATCTTACCCGAGGTCCCTCTCTGTCCAGCGATGTCCACGCATGTCTCAACTGTCCGAGAGTCTCCCTCCTGGCTGACAGACACAGCAGTAGTGCCATTGGCTGCTGCTGCTGTCAATCAAAGTCAGGTAGCCAATCAGGAGAGAGGGGGGCGGGGCCACGTTGGGCACTGAACAGGAGGGAGGGGCCAGGAGCGCAGCAGAGGGATCTAAGAAGAGGAGGATCAGGGCTGCTCTGTGCAAATCCACTGCAACAGAGCAGATAAGTATAACATGTTTGTTATCTTTATAGAAAAAAAAAAAAAGATGTCCACACTTCTAGGACACTAACAAAAAGAAATAAAGTATGCTGGGAATGGGAAGGGTTATCCTGGGTTGGCCCACATTTTTTTTTCCCCCAGTGTCCAATCCTCCTGTAGGCAGCAGTATAACCCAAAGGTGAAGAACTCCAGTGTCCCTCAATGGGCTCCAAAAAATGTTTGGACTTTCACTTTAAGAGACATTCCTTTACTGTTCACAAACTGGGTTTCCAAAAACCAACAAAGGCTGGCCTCCGAAACCCAGAGAGCAACGCAGCTGGTGGAGGTCGATTGTGTAAGTGGACGCACCCAGACCTCTGTGGATTCAGTCACTGTAAAGTTGGAAGGACTTGGAATGATGTCCATTTGACTGCAACGAGGATGAGGAAACTCTTAGAGAAGAGTGTGCGAGACACGCCTGTGATCATTGTATGGCTGGTGGAAGGGTGCCAGGGTGTGGGGGCACGCTCTCCTGCCAGCTGAAGGCACACTTCTAGCTGCTGGCTTTATTCAGGACTTGCTTTTACGTCTCTCACTGCAGACAAAACGAAAACGTCCCCAGAGATGGTGGAACAAGCCGACCCGCCATGCACAATTAAACCAACATGGCAGACAATAAAGCTGCTGTAATGTGGTGGCAGATTCATCCAGGTCATCATGAGAAGCACTGGGCCTGAGGTGTCAACCCTGGATGAAGAGGTAAGTGACTGTCACACGTGGTCAGATTCCACGGCCTACTTCTCCAGTCCAAATTAAAACCTTGAGGTTCAGTCACTTCAAATTTTTTTTCTACACCTTCATAGACAAAATGATCATAACAGACCAGCTATAGCAATACAAAATAACACGAAGGCCAAGTAATCATATAAATAGTGAATAAAGTCCCGAATAAAGGAGTGCTCGTGCCGTTGTATACAAAACAGGCGCTTCACTTCTTCTCAGTGCCTTCGGTGTTCCCAGACAGACACTCACCACAAGTTGTTGACTTACTATTGCTAGTCAGGTGAGTAGCGCTCGTGTTTGGGGGATATACCCCTAAGTCTCCAATGGCTTGTTCCTATGGGTCCTTCTCAGATGGTGTACTCGTCATGCATGCAACTAAAATACCAGGGGGATCTCAGAGTGTAAAACCGTTCGATTTTATTAAAACACATACAGAAATATTGTAAAAAATTCACACTCACATGTATAGGTGCGTATAAGAACCGGCACCGGGTATGTATGGCTTGCAAAGGGAGGGAAAAAATGGGCGTGGCTGTGCATGTGTAGAAAACCAGCATGTGCTCCAACAGGAGGGTATGACATCACCGGAAATGATGCCAGCATGTAGACTACACCTTGACCGGTTTCGTCCTGATTCAGGAACTTCTTTTGCCCAATCAGGACGAAAACGATTGAGGTGTGGTCTATATGATGATGGAATTTCTGGTCACCAACAGTCCCATTAACTTTAATGGTGATGGGGCGGTGACACAACAAGGTGAGGGACGTGGCGGCAGCAGGTGAGTGGATGCCCGCTAACAGGCACTGCCATGATGGACCTTAAATGACAGGTGCTCTTTAAATGGAAGGACTTATTCTTGCCGGTAGTTAGAATCTTTAATATTTGCAAACAAAAGGAAGGTTTCCTATTTAGAATAATAAGCTGTCAGGTTAGAAAAACAGCGATATCAGAACCGATCCAGTCATACAGTTTGTAGTGTACATAGAGTTGCAGAACAATTGGATAAAAGGAATATTCCTGAACTTTGTTTTCTCTCATGGTCACCGTGAAATTGTGTGAATGCATCAATGCAGTGCATGTCATCTCAGCTTGGATTCATTGAATGAGTTTACCAAAAATGTAAATATTGCAGAATATACAGCCTCATATGCTACATAACTAAGCTCCATTTCAACCTAAATAAACGAAATTATTAATGTATCTTAAATAGAAAACTATCTTTAGATAGATTTTTACTCCAAAAGCATTGCAATAAAATGAATTTGATAAATCAAAAAAGTCTGATTTAAATAAAAATAAAAAATATATAGATTTTTTTTTATTTTGTTTTTTTTTTTGTTTTAAATTCTTGATTTTTTTATCCACCTTGCTTGACCCCAGAAATGAGTTGCACTGCACATTATGTCATTGTAGCAAGAGATACTTGAGAAGTTGGATTGCCAGTGGATGGACAGACCGAGATTTAGATGACAAATGAAACAAAACATGCAAATGCTTCTTCATATGTGCAAATAGATTTAAAGGCCAAGTCCACCTTCTACATCATGTTCCATCCATATTTAGGGTGTTGGGTAAAACATGGTGCCATTGTGGGAAAGCGATTGGCCGTTATCAATGGAAGACAAGTGTGGAGAGCACTGCACTCGCAGACCATTCCTCCAGCTCAGCAACCAACGGCCCATCCCCCGGTACGGAGCTGGAGGAAGAGTCTGCAGGAGCCTGGCATTGGAATGATGGCGGTTACAATGCTTTGCAGGCTCATATGGGGAAAAAAGGTGGAGACATGAGACTGAATAGAGCACAATAGATATAGATACAGACACACAAATACAATAACTTCTATAACCGATAGTCTTCAACAGTTATTCCAAATAAAGACAACCTATTGGTCCACCAACTCTGATTACAATAAAAAGGTGGTACAGGAAGTCTTCCACACCTGGGCAGGTATCGGGGCGGCTGTCAATCATGCGTCTCAGTCATATATAGACTGAAGAATACTTACCTCCCCCGCTGCCAAACACAACTCTGATCCAGAGAATTCCCCCCACCCTGAATTTTGCTTTGTTACTCATATTGATCCCCATTGTCCCTACTGTATCCTGTGGATGGGTGGAGACTAGAGTGACGAACCAATGAGAGTTGTGGGGAGCCAGAAGAGTGACACTTCCTAAAGTGTCTGTTTTGCAACAGAATAAGGTGGGGGGGGGGGGGGGCGTTTGGCGGTGAACTGAGGTTTTTTTTTTTTTTTTTTTTTTTTTTACAGGTAAAGCTTTAGTATACAGCCGTGGCCATGAGCTTTGAGAATGACACAAATAATAATTATTATCACAAAGTCCGCTGCCTCAGTGATTTTTGATCTTTGTGTCAGATGTTACTATGGGATACTGGAGTATAATGACATCATACATGTCAGATGTTACTATGGATACAGAAGTATAATGACATCATACGTGTCAGATGTTACTATGGATACAGAAGTATAATCCCCTTTATTTTACCCCTGATAATGTCCCCAGACTCCCCTCCTATCCCCTTTATATTATCCCTTACCCCTGATAATGTCCCCAGACTCCCCTCCTATCCCCTTTATATTACCCCTTACCCCTGATAATGTCCCCAGACTCCCTTCCTATCCCCTTTATATTACCCCTTACCCCTGATAATGTCCCCGGACTCCCCTCCTACCCCCTTTATATTACCCCTTACCCCTGATAATGTCCCCAGACTCCCTTCCTATCCCCTTTATATTACCCCTGATAATGTCCCCAAACTCCTCTCCTATCCCCTTTATATTACCCCTTACCCCTGATAATGTCCCCAGACTCCCTTCCTATCCCCTTTATATTACCCCTGATAATGTCCCCAGACTCCTCTCCTATCCCCTTTATATTACCCCTTACCCCTGATAATGTCCCCGAACTCCCCTCCTATCCCCTTCATATTACCCCTTACCCCTGATAATGTCCCCGGACTCCCCTCCTATCCCCTTTATATTACCCCTTACCCCTGATAATGTCCCCGAACTCCCCTCCTATCCCCTTTATATTACCCCTTACCCCTGATAATGTCCCCGGACTCCCCTCCTATCCCCTTTATATTACCCCTTACCCCTGATAATGTCCCCGGACTTCCCTCCTATCCCCTTTATATTATCCCTTACACCCGATAATGTCCCCAGACTCCCTCCTATCCCCTTTATATTACCCCTTACCCCTGATAATGTCCCCGGACTCCTCTCCTATCCCCTTTACATTATCCCTTACCCCTGATAATGTCCCCAGACTCCCTTCCTATCCCCTTTATATTACCCCTTACCCCTGATAATGTCCCCGGACTCCCCTCCTATCCCCTTTATATTACCCCTTACCCCTGATAATGTCCCCGGACTCCCCTCCTATCCCCTTTATATTACCCCTTACCCCTGATAATGTCCCCAGACTCCCTTCCTATCCCCTTTATATTACCCCTTACCCCTGATAATGTCCCCGGACTCCTCTCCTATCCCCTTTATATTACCTCTTACCCCTGATAATGTCCCCGGACTCCTCTCCTATCCCCTTTATATTATCTTTTACTTCTTATTTTTTCTATACACTTCTCTTTGTCCATTTCTTAGAGATCAGCAGACACTCCCTCTGGTGGCCGATCTGTATAATGCGGCATATGGTTGAAGAAGTGGATCCACACAAAGAAGTGACATTATCAGCTTGTCTACCGGCCTGGAAGTACCGGGGGAATTATTATACATATTTAGAGTGAACCATGAATTATGAGCCGGGAATTATTGCTCTCACTCTGATGTTTGCAGCGATATTGATGTTTACATACACAGGCTCATCCTACACTGCACTTTTCATATATGGTGTGTACGGGGGGCTTCAAAACATTTTTTATATTATGTTTGATAATTTTACATAATTTTTTTAACACTGTTTAAAAAAAAAAATTTTTGGTTGAACTTTATTGCTATCACAATGTGACAGGTGATAGGCCTTCTTTATAGTCTTCATGGGACAGGAGCATGTGATCAACAATTGGGGGGGGGGGGGGGGGGGGTGTTACGTTTCTATGCCATAGATTGACAATGCATGGGGAGCAAGCTAAATGTCACTGCCATGAACACCAATGTGTGTGTGTGGGGGGGGGGGGGGGGGGTGGGCTAAAGTCCACTGTCACTGATCAACAATGTAGGGGGGAGGGGGTGCTGACACCAGTTTTGGCTATTATTATTACATCCACTGACACCAATGCTGGGGGTTATTATTACATCCACTGACGTCAATGCTGGGGGTTATTATTACATCAACTGAGCCAATACTGGGGGTTATTATTACATCCACTGACACCAATACTGGGGGTCATTATTACATCCACTGACACCAATGCTGGGGGTTATTATTACATCCACTGACACCAATGCTGGGGGTTATTATTACATCCACTGAGCCAATACTGGGGGTTATTATTACATCCACTGACACCAATACTGGGGGTCATTATTACATCCACTGAGCCAATACTGGGGGTCATTATTACATCCACTGACACCAATGCTGGGGGTTATTATTACATCCACTGACACCAATACTGGGGGTCATTATTACATCCACTGAGCCAATACTGGGGGTCATTATTACATCCACTGACACCAATGCTGGGGGTTATTATTACATCCACTGACACCAATACTGGGGGTTATTATTACATCCACTGAGCCAATACTGGGGGTTATTATTACATCCACTGACACCAATACTGGGGGTCATTATTACATCCACTGAGCCAATACTGGGGGTTATTATTACATCCACTGACACCAATGCTGGGGGTTATTATTACATCCACTGGCACCAATTTTGGGGGTTATTATTACATCCACTGGCACCAATACTGGGGGTCATTATTACATCCACTGACACCAATGCTGGGGGTTATTATTACATCAACTGAGCCAATACTGGGGGTTATTATTACATCCACTGAGCCAATACTGGGGAATATTATTACATCCACTGACACCAATACTGGGGGTCATTATTACATCCACTGAGCCAATACTGGGGGTTATTATTACATCCACTGGCACCAATACTGGGGGTTATTATTACATCCACTGACACCAATACTGGGGGTTATTATTACATCCACTTCAGAACTAACTTTTGCCAAAATCACCAACCTCTCCGCTTTTGGATATCGTCTCGGAAGCGCCTGAAATTTTCCACGTTTTCCTGATGAAATTTCCCCACTCCTAAGGTTTTAGGACAGGTTCTGATGATTGATCAGATTACTCACCCCTATTTTGGGTAACCTGATCTCTTTCTGGGGTCATCTGAACCTCCTTTTTTTTTCCTTTTCCTCATTTTTTTTTCTTTTTCTTCCTCCTTCCGTCCTTCCGTCTTTCTTCCTTTTTTTTTTATTATTTGTTTTCCTTTCTTCCTTTCTTTTCTTCCTACTTCTTTTCTTTTTTTTTTCTTTTTACAAATCCTTTATTAAAGAATTGGGTATACAAAACAAAGCCTATTGGGCATGCCTAGGCTTAAACAACACAATATAACATCATAGCACACAAGCACAATTAGTACAGCAACCAATGCCCTTAGACAAGCAAGTGTGCCCTACCGGAGGCATAAGAATAACATAATTAGCGGATTTGTCCCACAGCACTCAAAGTACTACTAAAGTAGTAACACAAAATTTACTATGGAGATATGGTGACAAACAACTGTCTCCTTGTATTCAGGCCAGATGTCTCAGACCTTGGCGCACTTGGAACCTCCTTTTCTTAAAGGGATGCATCATACCAGTGTTTAGAGCTATTCCGAATGGAAAAACTGCAGTTTTCTTCTTCCTTCTTTTTTTTTTTCTTCCATCATTTTCAGCCGACCACCCATATCTGCATGATGGCTCAAATACTTTCATCTGCATGACTTCTTCACTCTGAGTTAACACTGAATCCCAAAATAAGCCTCCTACAAACTATTACTTTGATCTCATACTTCAAGTATCCTATCCTTCTACACCAGTGGTCTCCAAACTGCAGCCCAATAGCTGGATGTGGTCTCTTGCTACTATTTTCCCGGCCGTACACTATTCCCTCCCACTGATGCCAGTGATGGGGCACCATTCCTTCTATTTACCACCATGCCTGAAGACAGGTTTATTCTCACTGATGCCAGCGTTGGGGCACCATTCCTTCTACTGACCACCATGCCTGAAGACAGGTTTATTCTCACTGATGCTGTGGTTGGGACATTTTCAACCCTTCCTGGCCACAATGCATGACCCCCCCCCCCCTCCCAAAGTCTGAAGGACAGTAAACCGGCCCTTTGTTTGAAAAATTTAGAGATCCCTGTTCTACGCTATATTATCTCTTGGAATTGAAAAGGAGTCAGATCAACATTTTTTTTTTTTTTTTATATCTTGCTCACAAAATTAAAAAGTATGGTGTGGGGACGCACTATAAAATTGTAACGCGTTGGTATCGTTGTCTCTCTAATCTTCATAAAGGTTTTCCCAGCATACCTGAGCGTTGGCTGGCAATGCGACGCAGCTGTCGGCACTACGCTCCATATATACTGTATATGGTGGCGGTGCTCCAACCTACAATTTTTCTGGACCAGGATTTTTTATATTTCTAGACCAGCCTTTCTCAGCCTTTTTCAACAGAGGAACCCTTGAAATAACTTTCTGGCTCAAATAGCGGTGATCCCCAAAGAAGGGAAAGATCCGGCCCAATGCGGGAGTTACAGGCCAATATCCTTGCTGAACACGGACCTTAAGTTGTTCACCAAGATATTGGCCTCAAGACTACAATCCCACATAACACAGATCATACATTTAGACCAGGTGGGTTTTGTGCCGTCTAGAGAGGCTCGAGATAACACCACGAAGGTTCTAAATCTACTCCATCAAGCTACTATAGCCAATACACCATGTGTCTTTCTCAGCACAGATGCTGAGAAAGCCTTTGACAGGGTTAACTGGACCTTTATGTTCACCACACTGCAGCACATGGGTCTAGGGCAGACCATGATGAATTGGATCTCAGCGATCTACACAACACCGACGGCACGAGTCAGGGCTAATGGGATTCTTTCTGATCCCTTCACAATCACAAACGGAACGCGTCAGGGATGCCCACTCTCACCTATTCTATTCGCTTTATCCCTGGAACCCTTCCTGTGTCATATTAGGCGCAATCCAAACATTGCAGGGATTGCGATAAAACAAACCCAATATAAAGTGTCGGCTTATGCGGACGACCTAATGTTCTCACTATCCAATCCAATGGTGTCCCTTCCAAATTTGCTACGGGAATTCTCTATATATGGAGCACTCTCCAATCTTAAAATTAATTTTAGTAAATCAGAAGCAATGAGTTTGAACATACCCAAAGCCCAACTTACACACCTCCAATCCAGCTTTAAGCTGAAATGGACAAATACGGCATTAAAATATTTAGGGACATACATCCCTCAATCCTCTTTCAAAACTGTACGAATTCAATTTCCCCCCTCTTCTTAAGAAGGTAAGAACGCTACTGAACGCGTGGCAATCCGGCCTGCATTCATGGCTGGGACGCTGCAATATACTTAAAATGTCTATACTCCCAAAATTTTTGTACCTGATGCAAGCCCTGCCCATTCAAATACCCAGTAGTTATTTTAAACAAACTCAAACATTATTTACTGATTTTGTCTGGGCGAAAAAAAGACCTAGACTGGCCAACTCACTACTTGTTCTTCCCAAGCGCTGTGGTGGCCTGGCACTACCAAACCTTAAGGTATACTACCAAGCAACACACCTGGGGAGATTACTCGACTGGTGCAGACACCAGGAATCCAAACTCTGGGCCCAAATGGAACAGGCACAGAGTATAGTCCCCCTCCGAGGCATACCATGGTGTTTTAGTGGTTTGCCGCCGGAGATTAAACAACACCCGTTAGTAGGTAACACGGCTCGGATCTGTGCACGTATCATCTCCCAGTCCTCCCTCTCCTCCCAGAACTCCCCTATATACCCCATACTAGGAAACCCCCTCTTCGTACCGGGTATCAACGACGAGCCCTTTCGGTCCATGTTAGAGGCGGGATTATGCCAAGCATCACACTTTAGTGACGGGGGGAGGTGGAGAACAGTAGCCAAACTCTCTGACCCCACAGGCCCATATAGACTTGACTTTTTGAGAGCACTGCAACTGAAGCACTTTCTAAACACGATACAGCCCCCAACAGGTAACAACCAACCACTCACATCACTGGAGGAACTATGTAATGACTCAGGAGTACTACCACATACCCTCTCACTGACATACTCGCTTATGATTACCCCGCCGGAGGACTTTGTCCCACCGGGCTTACTCAAATGGGAACAAGACCTAGGGCTCCAATTCAGTAACGCGAAGAGGCAGTTAATCCTCAAGTACACGCACAAATCTTCAATATGTGCCAAAACTCAAGAGACGAATTTCAAAATCCTGTCTAGATGGTACAGAACCCCAACCATACTCCACAAATTCTTCCCAGCAACAACAGATAGATGCTGGCGCTGCCAGACAGAGAAGGGAGACATGCTGCACATCTTCTGGTCGTGCCCCAAACTGAGTCAGTTTTGGAAAGTAATACACGAAACGATACAAAAAATGACAGAAAGAATTATACCCGCTGACCCGGCAATCTTCCTCCTTCATGCAACCGATACCCCTGACAGGAAATATAAAAATTCGGTGATTCGCCATCTGCTAGACGCGGCAAAGGCCTGCATTCCACTCTGCTGGAAATCTGCTCTCCCACCGTCCATTGACCTCTGGCTTAAAAAAGTGGAGGAAATAAGGACGATGGAAGACCTTATCCTAACCCGAACAGAAGAGACAGGAGACATACACCAAGACGTGGCAGCTTTGGTCTATGTTCATTTTTTCAGAGGAGGGGCAGGCTCTGAGAAGGTCGGGAGACGTCACTTAAACAAACGAATTGTTGGCTATGTCCCGTGTGGTTTGGGGTATATGCCACTACAGAATAGATCTCACTCTCCGACAATACTCAAACAGCGCACCATGGTCGTGGGGTGTATTCCCCCCCCCCCTATGTCCACCCCACTCCCCCCCCTTACCCGCCCCCTCTTCTTCCCCCCTCTGGTTTCCTTTTCTCCCCCCCCTCTCTCTAACTAACCTTTTTCTCTAAACTGACTTCTCCCCCCCAAAAGGGGGAGAAAAAAAAAAAAAAGGGAGCCGGACCCGTGGGACCAACACGTCCAAATCCATGCATACTAATAGACAAACGTAGATTGCACTCAAGGATGAGATACGCACCAAACTCTTCATATACAAAGGCTTTCAATAAAGACCCAAATTATAATAACCTGCTCTGTTCCAAAGCGGAACGGGACAGGTACTACATTACACAATGCAACATTAGTATTGGACATCATCAGAGATCTGTTAGCTACCAAAGAAATATATATTATTTTTTTCTTTTTATGACTCAAGATGTTATGATATGCGTGTTTTAATGAGAAGTTTATTTCTGTTTTTGTATTGCAATCGTATTATGTTGTAACCTGTTGGTCCATGTGGGACCCGTTCCTGTGTGAAAAAAAAAAAATTAAAAAAAAAAAAAAAAAAAAAAGAAATAACTTTCTGGTCTCAGGGAATCCTCTGCTAAATATGACTTTCTACATCTCATGATACATTTAGTGTGATGGTCAGTGGGAAGAATGCTCCCTACACTTGTGGTCATTGGGAAGAACTACCCCCTTACAGATGGCTAAAAGGATCAGTGGTGTCAGTGGGAACTTATCTCAGAGGCAGAAATTCCTTAAGAACCCCCCCCCCCCCCCCCCCCCCCAGCAATCTCTGGAGGAACCCAATGGTTTCATGGAACGCTGGTTGAGGTAGAATGCACTCGTAGTCATTGGGAAGAACTTGTTCATAGTGACTGAATTCCTAGAGTTCAGCTTCAAAAGCTTTCTTCTTTTTGCCCAAAATGGCTCTAAATGCAATTTACTTAATCTACCTTGCTTTGGAGATGAGCAACATAGGATTTCCCATTTTCCCGACATCTCTCAATAATTACTGTGTGTGTGTGTGACCATTTCACCTTTATTCATTTTTTTTTTCTTTTTTTTTCCTCCTGTATGTATTTATTTATTTTAGCACTGTTTAATTATAAATGCATTGGAAACAACGTTTTTTTTTTTTCTTCTTTGTGACAGCTCGGGTCTTCTCCAGCGAGAGCGGTTCTAGCTCCAATGAGATTGCATCGCCAAATGTGCCAGTGCGGAAATCACAAGTGCGCTTCCTGGAACTGCATAAGGTGGCTTCTTCCTCCAGCTTAAAAAGGTACTTTTTGCAGCACAGGGTTTACATGCTGGTTTTAGCTTTTTTTTTTTGGCTTTGGTTGGCTGTAGTATTGTTTAACCGTACTTGGGGTATTTAAACTCTAAAACCAAAAATATAATATATTACAGCTTACCAGTCCTCCTTTTTTTTTTGGATGTGGTGTTTGCATTTTTTGTTATCTTTTTTTTCAGGCCTTTTCACCTGGTGGTCCTGCTAGTAACCCAATTCCTGTCCTAGGGTGACAACACAGTGCAGGGCTCGGGAGTGCGTTGCGTACGCAGTGCAGGGCTCGGGAGTGCAGTGTGCAACCCTAACCCACCCAATGCTTCCTTGCATCTCTCGCTCTCGCGTTTTCTCTCTCTCTCTCGCGCTCTCTCTCTCTCTCGCGCTCTCGCGCTCTCTCTCTCGCGCTTACGCTCTCGCGCTCTCTCTCGTGCTCTCTCTCTTGCGCGCGCGCTCTCTCGTTCTCTCTCTCGCGCTCTCTCTCTTGCACTCTCTCTCTCTCTTGCGCTCTCTCTTGTGCGCTCTCTCTCTCTCGTGCGCTCTCTCTCAGAAGGCTTCTGTATTGACAAGTGACAGCGGGGGGGGTGGAGGGTGAGAGCCGGAGGTGGCGGAATGGAGTTCCTGCTGCAAAACTGGGTGCGAGGTCCACATGACCAGGTCTGGCAGGCCGAAATCAGCCCACCAGCCTTGTGTTAGACATATGTAACCTAGAGGGTTAAAGCAGGAGAACATGCAATCTCTATGCAGAGTTCAGGCTGGGATCAGTGTTGTCACCCTTGGACATACAGTATCTCTCAAAAGTGAGTACACCCCTCATATTTTATATCTTTTCATGTGACAACACTGAAGAAATGACACTTTGCTACAATGTAAAGTAGTGAGTGTACAGCTTGTATAACAGTGTAAATTTTATGTCCCCTCAAAATAACTCAACACACAGCCATTAATGTCTAAACTGTTGGCAACAAAAGTGAGTACACCCCTAAGTGAAAATGTCCAAATTGGGTCCAATTAGCCATTCTCCCTCCCCGGTGTCATGTGACTCGTTAGTGTTACAAGGTCTCAGGTGTGAATGGGGAGCAGGTGTGTTATATTTGGTGTTATCGCTCTCACTCTCTCATACTGGTCACTGGAAGGTCAACATGGCACCTCATGGCAAAGAACTCTCTGAGGATCTGAAAAAAAGAATTGTTGCTCTACATAAAGATGGCCGAGGCTATAAGAAGATTGCCAAGACCCCGAAACTGAGCTGCAGCACGGTGGCCAAGACCATACAGCGGTATAACAGGACAGGTTCCACTCAGAACAGGCCTCGCCATGGTTGACCAAAGAAGCTGAGGTCACGTGCTCAGCATCATATCCAGAGGTTGTCTTTGGGAAATAGACGTATGAGTGCTGCCAGCATTGCTGCAGAGGTTGTAGGGGTGGGGGGTCAGCGCTCAGACCATACGCCGCACACTGCATCAAATTGGTCTGCATGGCTGTCATCCCAGAAGGAAGCCTCTTCTAAAGATGATGCACAAGAAAGTCCACAAACAGTTTGCTGAAGACAAGCAGACTAAGGACATGGATTACTGGAACCATGTCCTGTGGTCTGATGAGACCAAGATAAACTTATTTGGTGTCAGATGGTGACAAGTGTGTGTGGCGGCAACCAGGTGAGGAGGACAAAGACAAGTGTGTCTTGTCTACAGTCAAGCATGGTGGTGGTAGTGTCATGGTCTGGGGCCACATGAGTGCTGCCGGCACTGGGGAGCTACAGATCATTGAGGGAACCATAAATGCCAACATGTACTGTGACATACTGAAGCAGAGCATGATCCCCTCCCTTCAGAGACTGGGCCGCAGGGCAGTATTCCAACATGATAACCACCCTAAACACACCTCCAAGACCACCACTGTCTTGCTATAGAAGCTGAGGGAAAAGGTGATGGACTGGCCAAGCATGTCTCCAGACCTAAACCCTATTGATCATCTGTGGGACATCCTCAAACGGAAGGTGGAAGAGCACAAGGTCTCCAACATCCACCAGCTCTGTGATGTCGTCATGGAGGAGGGGAAGAGGACTCCAGTGCCAACCTGTGAAGCTCTGGTGACCTCCATACCCAAGAGGGTTAAGGCAGTGCTGGAAAATAATGGCGGTCACACAAAATATTGACACTTTGGCCCCAATTTGGACATTATCACTTGGGGGTGTACTGACTTTTGTTGCCAGCGGTTTAGACATTAATGGCTGTGTGTTGAGTTATTTTGAGGGGACGGCAAATTTACACTGTTATACAAGCTGTACACTCACTACTTTACATTGTAGACAAGTGTCATTTCTTCAGTGTTGTCACATGAAAAGGCATAATTAAATATTTACAAAAATGTGAGGGGTGTCCTCACTTTTGTGAGATACTGTGTATGTATATATTCAGGGTGTCTGATTAAATTGATACCCAACATGTCAGGCTTCAAAATTGTGCCCGCTCGTGGAATGGCGACAAACTTTGACCCTTAAAAATCTCCATAGTTTAAAAATGTTCTACAGGTTACCAGCTTTTGAGTAAGGCCCCTTTCACACTGGGGCGGTGGGGGCGTCGGCGGTAAAGCGCCGCTACTTTTAGTCATTTTAGCGGCGCTATTCGGCCGCTAGCGGGGGCGCTTTTAACCCCTGCAGCTGGCCGATAAAGGGTTAAAAACGCCCACAAAGCGGCGCTTTGCAGGCGGTTCGGCGACGCTGCCCATTGATTTCAATGGGCAGGGGCACTTTAGAAGTGGTGTATTCACCGCTCCTACAGCGCCTCAAAGATGCTGCTAGCAGGACTTTTTTTACTGCCCTGCTAGTGCACCCTCGGGGGCTTTCACACTGGAGGGAATGGAGACGTTTTTTCAGGGCGCTCTGCAGGGGCTTTTTATAGCGATGTAGCGCCTGCAAAGCGCCTCAGTGTGAAAGGGGTCTTGCAGAGGAGGTCTAGTGCTAGAATTATGGTGGCGATACCTCCAGTGTGGGGTTTGAACACCATTTACATATGCGGGCGTGACTTGCATATGCGTTCGCTTCTGCACACGGCGGGATGGGGCACTTTCAATTTTTTTTTTTTTTTTTTGCTAGTATCTGATTCTGTTTCTTCTTTTTACCCAGCAGGTGAAGTGTGGATTAATAAGAACGGGAAGGAAATGGCTCCAGAGAGGCCCCCCGGAGAGCTGGCGGTTTTCACGGACTCTAAGGATCACATTCCTCTTAGCGGCGAGTTGAATCATGCCGGTGTGCCGCAAGAAGCCAGAGACTTCCCCGGGCAGTGTGTTCTGGGCGCGGAGCCTCACACTTCCACCGACCCTCTCCGCGGCTTCCGGCACAGCCTGCCCTTCTTAGACCATCGCAGAGCCCCTCGGGAGAAGCTCTTCTCCGCGGCTTCCGGCACAGCCTGCCCTTCTTAGACCATCGCAGAGCCCCTCGGGAGAAGCTCTTCTCCTGCAACGAGTGCGAGAAGCAATTCGCAGGGGTCTCCAAACTTTTCAACACGCGGGCCACATTGTAGATTTTACAAGTATTCGGGGGCCGAAAAAAAAAAAATCAGTTATGTATAAAATACATGAATGAATAAAATTTAAATGTATATATTTTTCATGGATCATTTTTGTAATCAGTAGTGTCTCCATCAATATCCCCATCAGTAGGGGTGCAATGGATCAAAAAACTCACATCACAGTCACGGATCGGATCATTTTTCGGAACAGCAAATAATTGATATTGGCAGAGTATGGCTGGGTAGACAGAGTATGGCTGGGTATGGTATGGCAGGGTATTGCAGAGTATTGGCAGAGTATTGGCAGAGTATTGGCTGGGTATTGCAGAGTATTGGCAGAGTATTGGGTATTGGCAGAGTATTGGCAGGGTATTGGCAGAGTATTGGCATGGGTATTGGCAGAGTATTACATGGGTATTGGCAGAGTATTGGCATGGTATTGGATGGGTATTGCAGAGTATTGGCAGGGTATTGCAGGGTATTGGCAGAGTATTGCAGAGTATTGCAGAGTATTGGCAGGGTATTGGCAGGGTATTGGCAGAGTATTGCAGAGTATTGGAGGGTATTGCAGAGTATTGGCTGGGTATTGCAGAGTATTGGCAGGGTATTGCAGAGTATTGGAGGGTATTGCAGAGTATTGGAGGGTATTGGCAGGGTATTGGAGAGTATTGGCTGAGTATTGGCAGAGTATTGGAGGGTATTGCAGAGTATTGGCTGGACATTGCAGAGTATTGGCTGGGTATTGCAGAGTATTTGGGTATTGCAGAGTATTGGATGGGTATTGCAGAGTATTGGATGGGTATTGCAGAGTATTGGCTGGGTATTAGCAGAGTATTGGCTGGGTATTGCAGAGTATTAGCAGAGTATTGGCTGGGTATTGCAGAGTATTGGCTGGGTATTGCAGAGTATTAGCAGAGTATTGGCTGGGTATGGCAGAGTATTGGCTGGGTATTGCAGAGTATTAGCAGAGTATTGGCTGGGTATTGCAGAGTATTAGCAGAGTATTGGCTGGGGTATGGCAGAGTATTGGCTGGGTATTGCAGAGTATTGGCAGAGTATTGCAGAGTATTGGCTGGGTATTGGCAGAGTATTGGCTGGGTATTGCAGAGTATTAGCAGAGTATTGGCTGGGTATGGCAGAGTATTGGCTGGGTATGGCAGAGTATTGGCTGGGTATGGCAGAGTATTGGCTGGGTATTGCAGAGTAGCAGAGTATTGGCTGGGTATGGCAGAGTATTGGCTGGGTATGGCAGAGTATTGGCTGGGTATTGCAGAGTATTGGCAGAGTATTGAAGGGTATTGCTGGGTATTGGCTGAGTATTGGCTGGGTATTGGCAGAGTATTGGCTGGGTATTGCAGAGTATTGGCAGAGTATTGGCTGGGTATTGCAGTGTATTGGCTGGGTATGGCAGAGTATTGGCTGGGTATTGCAGAGTATTAGCAGAGTATTGGCTGGGTATGGCAGAGTATTGGCTGGGTATTGCAGAGTATTAGCAGAGTATTGGCTGGGTATGGCAGAGTATTGGCTGGGTATTGCAGAGTATTAGCAGAGTATTGGCTGGGTATGGCAGTGTATTGGCTGGGTATTGCAGAGTATTAGCAGAGTATTGGCTGGGTATGGCAGAGTATTGGCTGGGTATGGCAGAGTATTGGCTGGGTATTGCAGAGTATTAGCAGAGTATTGGCTGGGTATGGCAGAGTATTGGCTGGGTATTGCAGAGTATTGGCAGAGTATTGGCTGGGTATGGCAGAGTATTGGCTGGGTATTGCAGAGTATTAGCAGAGTATTGGCTGGGTATGGCAGAGTATTGGCTGGGTATGGCAGAGTATTGGCAGGGTATTGAAGAGTATTGGCAGAGTATTGGCTGAGTATTAGCAGAGTATTGGCTGGGTATTGCAGAGTATTAGCTGAGTATTGGCTGGGTATGGCAGAGTATTGGCTGGGTATTGCAGTGTATTGGCTGAGTATTGGCTGAGTATTAGCAGAGTATTGGCTGGGTATGGCAGAGTATTAGCAGAGTATTGGCTGGGTATGGCAGAGTATTGGCTGGGTATTGCAGAGTATTAGCAGAGTATTGGCTGGGTATGGCAGAGTATTGGCTGGGTATTGCAGAGTATTAGCAGAGTATTGGCTGGGTATGGCAGAGTATTGGCTGGGTATGGCAGAGTATTGGCTGGGTATTGAAGAGTATTGGCTGGGTATTGGCAGAGTATTGGCTGGGTATTGCAGAGTATTGGCTGGGTATTGCAGAGTATTAGCAGAGTATTAGCTGAGTATTGGCTGGGTATTGCAGAGTATTGGCTGGGTATTGCAGAGTATTGGCTGGGTATTGCAGAGTATTAGCTGAGTATTGCAGAGTATTAGCTGAGTATTAGCAGAGTATTGGCTGGGTATTGCAGAGTATTGGCTGGGTATTGCAGAGTATTAGCAGAGTATTGGCTGGGTATGGCAGAGTATTGGCAGCCATCAGTGTCCCCATCAGCAACACACACACACACACCTCTGTACGAGCCAACTTCTGCTGCAAACAGGACAGTGGAAAGGTGGGGCAGCCTTCAACCTCTTCCCTCCCTCCACCCATCGGCAACACACACACCTCCGTACAGCCGTCTTCAGCTCACAACTCCCGCCCGCTGTTTGTATTAACGATCCTTCAGCGTGTGAAGCAGCGGGCGGGAGACACGAGATGAAGACGGAGACAGCTGTACGGAGGTGTGTGTGAAGAGGGGTGGTGCCGCGCTAATGACGTCACTGGTTGCTGGGACATCGGTGGTCCCAGCAGCCAATCATAAGCACGTCGTGCAGCAAATAAGCACGTCGTGTGCTGCTTTGTATTGCCGGACCTGCCAGCTGCGGCGGGCCGGTTTTAAACACACAAGCGGGCCGGATTTGGCCCGCGGGCCGGGGTTTGGAGACCCCTGATCTAGGCCTGATGGTGAGGTGTCACATATCCTTCACATTTTATGCATTCGGACTGCTGCTCCAGACTTCTCCCTGGGTCTGCACTTTGGGCCTCTGATGGACCCTCCTGTTATCCTGCATTGGTGCTATTAGCCCCCCTCCACCCTCCCTGTGATGATCAGACTCTAAACCACCTTCCTACAGATGTGTTTCCGAAGCAAACCAGTGCTCTGGCTTGTGAATTGGCAGGACATGTCCATCTGTCTGTCAGGTGCAATAGGAGGTCACCACGGTGTGGTCCACAGATTCTCCCCCCCCCCCAATAGCCTGGTGTGCGTGTCTATCTCTATAGAGAGATTCGGGGTATGTGCATAGGGGGCGCTAGATCTCACATTACCCATGTCCAGTGCTAGTGTCTGTCTCCTTCAAGCTGGATTACTTTGGTGAGGTTGTCCCCATACATACAGCCACCCCCAAATACAAGAAGAGGTTCTGGAATGAATGCAGATATGTAGAAGGGTGTTATCAGTGATAACTGGGTCCTAATCTTTTATTGAATAAACAATAGAGTAAATGCACACACGTGTTCTCAGGAGTTCTCACACTGCCCCCTTCATCAGGGCTTAAGTATGAAACTTCAACCACGCCTGAGGGTCCTTGTGAATAAAACATCAAACCACCACACACCAGTTTAGCCCGTGTCTGTAGTAGCAAACGGCTTCAGCCCGGCTCCATCCAGTTCACACGCCCCCCTCCGACGCATTTCGTCCTCCATGACCAAGTCCTGTGGGTGGGGAAAAACACATGGGACGGACGTAGCCTGGATGAAGTCGGGATGAAGATGTTCATTATAATACAGACACTGGCTGAGTTGGATGTTTTTTTCACTGAGAATTGCATAGAACTGGGATGAGCGCTCTCTTCCGCCTGCACCCAAATGGGAGGTTTTTGCGTTTAATAGTTGCTATTGAAAAAGATGTTACACAAGTTATTAAGGCCCTGGAGTACACCCTTTGGCCCTTTGTGTGGCCCTTGGGGGGGGGCTACAAATGATAATCTGTGTTTCACCATTGTCCTGTTATAGCAGTGATTTCTAGCAGCCCCATGTAATATGTCCCCAACAACTCCTATAGCATGTTCACAGCCTTCGAGTCTCCTGTATCACGTTCGCCGTCTCTGACCATCTCTTGTGTCCTGTCTGCAGTCTCTGACCATCTCTTGTGTCCTGTCTGCAGTCTCTGACCATCTCTTGTATCACGTTCACAGTCTCTGACCACTTTCTGTATCCTGTTCGCAGTCTCTGACCGCCTCCTGTATCCCGTTTGTATTCTCTGACTGCTCCCTGTATCCTGTTCACAGTCTCTGACTGCCTCCTGTATCCCGTTCGCAGTCTCTGACTGCCTCCTGTATCCTGTTTGCATTCTCTGACCGCTCCCTGTATCGCATTCGCAGTCTCTGACCGCCTCCTGTATCCCGTTCGCAGTCCCTGACCGCCTCTTGTATCCCGTTCACATTCTCTGACCTCTCCCTGTATCCCGTTCGCAGTCCCTGACCGCCTCCTGTATCCCGTTCGCAGTCTCTGACCGCCTCCTGTATCCCGTTCGCAGTCTCTGACCGCCTCCTGTATCCCGTTCGTAGTCTCTGACCGCCTTCTGTATCCCGTTCGCAGAAACACACCTCCAAGACCACCACTGTCTTGCTATAGAAGCTGAGGGAAAAGGTGATGGACTGGCCAAGCATGTTCTCCAGACCTAAACCCTATTGATCATCTGTGGGACATCCTCAAACGGAAGGTGGAGAAGCGCAAGGTCTCCAACATCCACCAGCTCCGTGATGTCGTCATGGAGGAGGGGAAGAGGACTCCAGTGCCAACCTGTGAAGCTCTGGTGACCTCCATACCCAAGTTAAGTTAAGGCAGTGCTGGAAAATAATGGCGGTCACACAAAATATTGACACTTTGGCCCCAATTTGGACATTATCACTTGGGGGTGTACTGACTTTTGTTGCCAGCGGTTTAGACATTAATGGCTGTGTGTTGAGTTATTTTGAGGGGACAGAAAATTTACACTGTTATACAAGCTGTACACTCACTACTTTACATTGTAGACAAGTGTCATTTCTTCAGTGTTGTCACATGAAAAGGCATAATTAAATATTTACAAAAATGTGAGGGGTGTCCTCACTTTTGTGAGATACTGTGTATGTATATATTCAGGGTGTCTGAAAAAAAAATATATATATATATAATTTTTATTTTTCAGACACTCTAGATCAGGGGTCTTTAACCACTTCCCGACCGCCCCCTG
Organism: Lithobates sylvaticus; assembly: GCA_028564925.1. Classification (NCBI taxonomy): domain Eukaryota; kingdom Metazoa; phylum Chordata; class Amphibia; order Anura; family Ranidae; genus Lithobates; species Lithobates sylvaticus. The sequence goes on from CM053026.1 coordinate 652,251,981, forward strand.
TATATTTACGTCGGCAGAATGGCACGTACAGGCAGAATCACGTACCTGTACGTGACATTCTTCCGGCGGTTGGGGGGTCCGATCGGACCCCCCTCCGCCGGCGGGGACGGTCGGGATCGCTTCAGGAGCGATCCGGGACGAGGGGACGGCCAGTGGTTTCTGGCCACCCCCTCGCGATCGCTCCTGGCCAATGAGAAACTTCCCCTTCCTGTCTATTGTATAGACAGGAAGGCGGAAGTGATGTCACGCTCGGTGCGCCGGTCTATGTGACCGGAGACGCCGAGCGGCGAACATGTACAGGTTAGTGCACAACACTACACTGACACCAGTACAGTTAGGCACATATTCCACCCCCCTGTCACCCCCTGATCACCCCCCAGATCACCCCCTCCCCCCCCAGTCACAGTGTCACTAATTGCAGTGATCATTTATTTACTGATCACTGCATTTAGTGTCAGTGTGACTGTAATAACTGTCAGGGCAGTTAGTTTTAGGTCCAAGGTAGCCCCCTACCCCCCCCTAATAAAGGTTTAACCCCTTGATTGCCCCCCAGGTAACCCTTTCACCCCTTTTGCCAGTGTCACTAAGCGATCGTTTTTCTGATCGCTGTATTAGTGTCACTGCTGTCGCTAGGTAACCATTTTTTTTTTTAGGTAACCGCCATGTTTATATAGGTTCATAAATAGGTTTATAGGTCAGGTACCCCCATATTACAACCTAAATAAAGGTTTTAACCCCCTGATTGCCCCTAGAGTTAACCCTTTCACCAGTGATCACTGTATAACTGTCACTGGTGACGCTGGTTAGCCAGTTAGTTATTTTGTTATTTAGGTTCCCCGTCAGGTTTTTATATAGCGTCAGGTACCCCCATATATTACCTAATAAAGGTTTTAACCCCCTGATTGCCCCTAGTTAACCCTTTCACCCCTTTTGCCAGTGTCACTAAGCGATCGTTTTTCTGATCGCTGCATTAGTGTCGCTAGGTAACCATTTTTTTTTTTTAGGTAACCGCCATGTTTATATAGGTTCATAAATAGGTTTATAGGTCAGGTACCCCCATATTACAACCTAAATAAAGGTTTTAACCCCCTGATTGCCCCTAGAGTTAACCCTTTCACCAGTGATCACTGTATAACTGTCACTGGTGACGCTGGTTAGCCAGTTAGTTATTTCGTTATTTAGGTTCCCCGTCAGGTTTTTATATAGCGTCAGGTACCCCCATATATTACCTAATAAAGGTTTAACCCCCTGATTGCCCCTAGTTAACCCTTTCACCCCCTTTGCCAGTGTCACTAAGCGATCGTTTTTCTGATCGCTGCATTAGTGTCGCTAGGTAACCAGTTTTTTTTTGTATTACTGTTACGGGTGACGCTGGTTAGTTAGCTTGTTTTTTATACTGTCAGGGCACCCGCCATTTATTACCCAATAACGGTTTAACCCCCTGATCGCCCGGCGGGTGATATCAATTAGGTTTTAGGGTCAAATAAGGTCTGCGTCGCCCCAGGTTAGTGCCAGTACCGCAAACACCCACGCGCAAAGCATACACCTCCCTTAGTGGCACAGTATCTGAACAGATCAATATCTGATCTGATCAGATCTATACTAGCGTCCCAGCAGTTTAGGGTTCCAAAAAAAAACGCATTGTTAGCGGGATCAGCCCAGATACCTGCTAGCACCTGCGTTTTCCCCCTCCGCCCAGCCCAGCCCACCCAAGTGCAGTATCGATCGATCACTGTCACTTACAAAACACTAAGCACACATAACTGCAGCGTTCGCAGAGTCAGGCCTGATCCCTGCGATCGCTAACAGTTTTTTTGTGGTAGCGTTTTGATTCAGTCGCTTCAGTCAGGAGCTTTTTTACCTGTGAATCTCAAAAAAATAAAAAAAAATAAAATAGTTGTCGTTTTATTGTTCTCTCTCTCACTCTATTCTCTCTCTATTGTTGCTCTTTTTTTTTACTCCATTCTATTCTGCAATGTTTTATTATGTTTTATCATGTTTTATCACGCTTGCTTTTCAGGTATGTAATTTTGTTTACTGTGTTTTAGTGTTGAGCATTTTTTTGTTTTCAGGTGCGCCATTCAGTTGCAACGCGGATTTATTTATCTTGACAGCAACAGCGTTTGCTCCCACGATACATAAAGCCGCGACTCCAACGCTGTAGGAGGTGATTTCACCACCACAGTTAAAAAAAAGAGCATATATGCCGAAGCATGGGGGCAGCAGGGGGGGAGGAGCGATTGGCTCCTAATGCCACGTACATACGGTCGAAATTCCGACCGTGTGTACACGGCATAACTTTTGCGGGAGGATGCCCCCATGCATCGGCATATATAAATGGTGCATGTATGCCCATCATTAGAAGTGGGTGGATGAAGGGAGGTATTCTAATGGTGGGCATACCCACCAATCAATCTCTTTTTTTCGTTCAGCCAAGAGGCTGCATGAAAAAAAAAAAGATTACAATATATGTCCAGTATGTTGCTGGACTTTGAATGGTTATACCAGAATGATGCCTGCAGGTTTAGGTATCATCTTGGTATCATTCTTTTCAGCCAGTGATCGGCTTTCATGTAAAAGCAATTCTAGCGGGTAATTAGCCTCTAGACTGCTTTTACAAGCAGTGGGAGGGAATGTCCCCCCTCCCGGATATAAACCGCGCCATTGGGAAATTGGGAAAGCATTTTATCACACCAATCTTGGTGTGGTCAGATGCTTTGAGGGCAGAGGAAAGATCTAGGGTCTAATAGACCCCAATTTTTTCAAAAAAAGAGTACCTGTCACTGCCTATTGCTATCATAGGGGATATTTACATTCCCTGAGATAACAATAAAAATCATAACAAAGAAAAAAAATGGAAGGAACAGTTTAAAAATAAAATAAAAAAGCTAAATAAATAAAAAAAAAAACAAAAAAAAAAAAAAAAAGCACCCCTGCCCCCCCTTCTCTTGCGCAAAGGCGTACACAAGCGTTGGTCTGGCGTCATATGTAAACAGCAATTGCACCATGCATGTGAGGTATCACCGCGAAGGTCAGATCGAGGGCAGTAATTTTAGCAGTAGACCTCCTCCGTGAATCTAATGTGGTATCATGTAAAGGCTTTTAAAGGCTTTTTAAAAATGTATGTAGTTTGTCGCCACTGCGTGTTTGTGCGCAATTTTAAAGCATGTCGTGTTTGGTATCCATGTACTCGGCCTAAGATCATATTTTTTATTTCATCAAAAATTTGAGCAATATAGTGTGTTTTAGTGCATTAAAATAAAAAAAAGTGTATTTTTTCCACAAAAAATGCGTTTGAAAAATCGCTGCGCAAATACTGTGTGGAAAAAAAAAATGCAACACCCACCATTTTAATCTGTAGGGCCTTTGCTTTAACAATATATATAGTGTTTGGGGGTTCAACGTAATTTTCTTGCAAAAAAAAAATATGTTTTCATGTAAACAAAAAGTGTCAGAAAGGGCTTTGTCTACAAGTGGTTAGAAGAGTGGGTGACGTGTGACATAGGCTTCTAAATGTTGTGCATAAAATGCCAGGACAGTTCAAACCCCCCCAAATGACCCCATTTTGGAAAGTAGACACCCCAAGCTATTTGATGAGAGCAATGTTGAGCCCATTAAATATTTTTTTTTTTTTTTTTTGTCCCAAGAGATTGAATAATGAAAAAAAAAAAATATATATATTTTTTTTACAAAAAGTTGTCACTAAATGATATATTGCTCAAACATGTCATGGGCATATGTGGAAATACACCCCAAAATACATTCTGTTCCTATCACATCCAACAATATCCCTCCCGAATCTCCTCAAAGAATTCACACTATATGGCTCAATCTCCAACCTAAAGATCAACTTTAGCAAATCCGAAGCGATGGGTGTACGAATCCCTGATACACAGCTTACACACCTTCAGGCCAGCTTTAAATTGAAATGGACTAACACAGCCCTTAAGTATTTAGGGACCTATATCCCTCACACGCTCTCGAAATTGTATGAGCTTAATTTCCCCCCACTATTGGGAAAAATTAAAGTGCTGTTGAACCAATGGACCTCGGGCCTACATTCTTGGCTGGGACGCTGCAACATTTTAAAAATGATGGTACTCCCGAAACTCCTTTATCTCATGCAGGCGGTACCCATACATGTTCCAAGTCTTTTCTTCAAACAAGTACAGTCCTTATTTACGGAATTTGTGTGGGCCAAGAAAAAACCTAGACTGGCCAACAAACTACTCGTCCTCCCCAAGCTTCACGGGGGACTAGCACTTCCCAACATACGTACTTATTACCAGGCCATACATTTAGGGAGGTTCATAGACTGGTGCCGACACCAGGAGACCAAACTGTGGACCTCCATAGAGCAAGCACAAAGCAAGACCCCCCTTCCTGGCACTCCATGGTGTTACTCGGGGTTACCCACGGAACTCAAATTACATCCATTGATAGGGAACACATCAAAGATATGCGCCCGTATAGTGACCCAGACCTCCCTCTCTTCCCCAAACTCACCTTTATACCCCGTACTGGGAAACCCACTATTCCCACCAGGTATACAAGACGGCCCCTTTAGACTTTTGTTCGAATCAGGATTGCACCAAGCAACACACTTTAGTACAGGAGGACTCTGGAAGACGGTGGCAGAGCTGTCCGACCCCACGGGTCTGTACCGACTTGACTTTTTGAGATCACTCCAATTAAGCCACTTCCTGAAATCCATTCCACCCCCAAGAGATAACACTCCAAACCTCACAACACTCGAAGATATATGCTCTACGAGGGGTACCCTGCCACACGCGCTCTCGATGACCTATGCACTTCTGAATACACCACAGGAGGAGTTTATACCTCCCGGTATACTTAGATGGGAAGAAGATCTGGGATATCAATTTAGTAGTACTGAGAGACAACACATACTGAGATATACTCACAAGTCCTCCATATGCGCCAAAACTCAGGAAACAAACTATAAGATTCTCTCCCGGTGGTACAAGACCCCGGTGATACTACATAAGATATTTCCAACAACGACGGACCGCTGCTGGCGCTGCCTAGTAGAAGAGGGGACTCTCTTACATATTTTCTGGTCATGCCCGAAACTTACGCACTTCTGGACAGTAGTCCGGGAGACTATACAAAAATTTACGGAAAGAACAATCACAGCTGACCCAGCCTTTTTTCTACTACATGCGTCCTCTATTCCTGACAGAGTATATAAGAAATCGCTGACTCGTCACCTGGTAGATGCAGCTAGGGCCTGCATCCCACTGTGCTGGAAGTCGGTTCTCCCGCCAACCATTAACATGTGGCTTCAAAAAGTGGAGGACATCAGGAGGATGGAAGACCTCATCCTCACAGCACAGGAGAGACAGGAGACGTTCTCCAAGACCTGGCAGCTCTGGATAATGTTTATATATTCAGATGAGGGCCAAGCTTTGAGGAGCGCGGATATACCAGTTTGACTTTTCCCAAGACATTTCTTAGCGAGTATAGAAGCCAGTTCGAGCCCTCTTATGGACACTTGATATAACCAAGAATGCACTGGATGTGGATCCATGATCACGGGGTACACAATTCCCCCCCCCCCCGACCTACACCTCGTTCCCCCTTCCTATCTCTCTTCCTCTCCCCCACTATTTTTCCCTCCTCCTTCTCTCTTCTATTGTTCTAGTGCTAACACTAGCCTTCCGCCCGTGCTGCTCTGCCGCACTGTGTCCCCCCCCCCACAACATGGGGGCGCGGTTGGCGGGGCAGAATGGGGGGAGGGGTAAAAAATCTCTGAAAAAATAATTGGGAGCAGGCCCCAAGTGATGATGGAACCCCCTGTTTTTTACAGTGGGGCGCAATACATAGCAGGATCTTCTAGACACAGGTTATGTTCTCAATACTATCCATGAGGATGGAACCCAAACACCTAGTTTAACATACGACACACTAATATTGACATTGACCTGTCCTTTTTTTTTTTTTCTCTTTGCTGTGTCTCACAGAAAATGTTCTGTTATATCTGCCCATGACTTGTGATATGCGATATAGTTACTTTTGCATTATTCCTGTAATACATTTTGACTTGTACCTTGTTGGCCCTTGTGGGCCCTGTTCCTTGCAATAAATAAAAAATTAAAAAAAAAAAAAAAAAATACATTCTGTTGCTTCTCCTGAGTACGGGGATACCACATGTGTGGGACTTTTTGGGAGCCTAGCTGCGTACGGAACCCCAAAAACCAATCACCGCCTTCAGGCTTTCTAAGGGTGTAATTTTTTTATTTCACTTCTCACTGCCAATCACAGTTTCGGAGGCCATGGAATGCCCAGATGGCATAAAACCCCCCAAAATGACCCCATTTTGGAAAGTAGACACCCCAAGCTATTTGATGAGAGGTATGGTGAGTATTTTGCAGATGTCGCTTTTTGTCACAAAGTTTTGAAAATTGAAAAAAGAAAAAAAATTTTTTTTTTTCTTTACTTTCTTCATTTTCAAAAACAAATGAGAGCTGTAAAATACTCACCATGCCTCTCAACAAATAGCTTGGGGTGTCTACTTTCCAAAATGGGGTCATTTGGGGGGGTTTTGTGCTATTTTGGCATTTTATGGCCTTCGAAACGGTGATAGGTAGTGAGGAGTGAAATCAAAAATTTGCACCCTTAGAAATCCTGAAGGCGGTGCTTGGGTTTCGGGGCCCCGTATGCGGCTAGGCTCCCAAAAAGTCCCACACATGTGGTATCCCCATACTCAGGAGAAGCAGCAAAATGTATTTTGGGGTGCAATTCCACATATAACTATGGCATGTGTGAGCAATATATCATTTAGTGACAACTTTTTGAAAAAAAAAAAAAAATCTTTTTTATTTTTGTCTTTATTCAATCACTTGGGACTAAAAAAAAAAATATTCAATGGGCTCAACATGCCTCTCAGCAAATAGCTTGGGGTGTCTACTTTCCAAAATGGGGTCATTTGGGGGGGTTTTGTACTTCTCTGCCATTTTAGCACCTCAAGAAATGAAATAGGCAGTCATAAATTAAAAGCGGTGTAAATTCCAGAAAATGTACTCTAGTTTGTAGACGCTATAACTTTTGCGCAAACCAATAAATATACGCTTATTGGCATTTTTTTTTACTAAAGACATGTGGCTGAATACATTTTGGCCCAAATGTTTGACTAAAATTGAGTTTATTAGATTTTTTTTATAACAAAAAGTAGAAAATCTCTTTTTTTTTCAAAATTTTCGCTCTTTTTCCGTTTATATCTCAAAAAATAAAAATCACAGAGGCAATCAAATACCATCAAAAGAAAGCTCTATTTGTGGGAAGAAAAGGACGCAAATTTCGTTTGGTTACAAAATTGCATGACCGCGCAATTACCAGTTAAAGTAGTGCAGTGCGAAATTGAAAAAAAGACCTCTGGTCCTTTGGCTGCCAAATGGTCCGGGGCTGAAGTGGTTAAACTACGGCCCTCCAGTTGTTCAGGAACTATAATTCCCATCATACCCAGTCATGTCTGTGAATGTCAGAGTTTTACAATGCCTCATGGGACGTGTAGTTCCACAACAGCTGGAGGGCCGTAGTTTGAATATCCCTGCCCTAGAAAATAAAATGGCAGTCGTTGCAACACCATATTTGCGCAGCGGTCTTACAAGCACAATTTTTTTGGAACAAATACACTTTTTTAATAAAAAAAATAAGAAAACAGTAAAGTTAGCCCAATTTTTTTTTTAAATTATATTGTGAAAGATAATTTTACGCCGATTAAATTGATACCCAACATGTCAGGCTTCAAAATTGTGCCCGCTCGTGGAATGGCGACAAACTTTGACCCTTAAAAATCTCCATAGTTTAAAAATGTTCTACAGGTTACCAGCTTTTGAGTAAGGCCCCTTTCACACTGGGGCGGTGGGGGCGTCGGCGGTAAAGCGTCGCTACTTTTAGTCATTTTAGCAGCGCTATTCGGCCGCTAGCGGGGGCGATTTTAACCCCCGCAGCCGGCCGATAAAGGGTTAAAAACGCCCACAAAGCGGCGCTTTGCAGGCGGTTCGGCGACGCTGCCCATTGATTTCAATGGGCAGGGGCACTTTAGAAGTGGTGTATTCACCGCTCCTACAGCGCCTCAAAGATGCTGCTAGCAGGACTTTTATTACTGCCCTGCTAGTGCACCCTCGGGGGCTTTCACACTGGAGGGAATGGAGACGTTTTTTCAGGGCGCTCTGCAGGGGCTTTTTATAGCGATGTAGCGCCTGCAAAGCGCCTCAGTGTGAAAGGGGTCTTACAGAGGAGGTCTAGTGCTAGAATTATGGTGGCGATACCTCCAGTGTGGGGTTTGAACACCATTTACATATGCGGGCGCGACTTGCATATGCGTTCGCTTCTGCACACGGCGGGATGGGGCACTTTCAATTTTTTTTTTTTTTTTGCTAGTATCTGATTCTGTTTCTTCTTTTTACCCAGCAGGTGAAGTGTGGATTAATAAGAACGGGGAGGAAATGGCTCCAGAGAGGCCCCCCGGAGAGCTGGCGGTTTTCACGGACTCTAAGGATCACATTCCTCTTAGCGGCGAGTTGAATCATGCCGGTGTGCCGCAAGAAGCCAGAGACTTCCCCGGGCAGTGTGTTCTGGGCGCGGAGCCTCACACTTCCACCGACCCTCTCCGCGGCTTCCGGCACAGCCTGCCCTTCTTAGACCACCGCAGAGCCCCTCGGGAGAAGCTCTTCTCCTGCAACGAGTGCGAGAAGCAATTCGCACGAAGCTCAGACTTGCTGAAACATCAACGCAGCCACCAGGCCTGCGAGAAGCCGAACCTGTGCAACGAGTGTGGCAAATTTTTCCGCCGCCGAACAGCCTTAATCATCCACAAGCGCATTCATACGGGGGAGGGGCCTTACAAGTGCAAACAGTGCGGCAAATGCTTTGTTCAGCGGCAGCACCTCACCACCCACGTCAAGACTCACACGGGGGAGCAGCCTTACCCGTGCAATGAGTGCGGCAAGAGTTACCGCTGGAGGTCCGAGCTTCTCAAGCACCAGAAGGTCCACACTGATGTGCTGGGTCCATCGGTTGTGTATACGCAAGGTTGAGGTGTGACGTGTGGACATGAAGGGAGATGGACCATAGTGGGAGACAACTGAGATGTCTGTGCATTGTGCTCACCCACGGCTACAATAGAGGAGTACCCTGAACACGGCATGGGCACTTCAGTGGGAAGACCGCTCACCTCAGTCTGACCATTTCTGGTCAGGGTTGGTTTTTAGGCCCTATTTTAATTGGTTGCTATTACTTGAGGGAACATAACAGGCAAGACAGCACATCGACCATCCCAGGAGATGTTCTTCTAGATAAACACAAGGCCAAATGCACAGACTGTAGCACATCAAGTATTAATGGCAGATGATGGGCTATGGGGTGTGTTTGGGGTTTGGCGCGAGGACAATCTCTATTACGTTTTCAGATCCTTCAGATGATTGGCTCTCTTGCCAAATCTTGACTATGTCTTTGTGTCATGGGCAGATGATATCTGTGTTAACAGTGACAACATTGTGATCCATGAGCCTGTGCTGGGGATGACGTGAGCAACACCCCAAGAAGGAAGCTCTCGCTGCCCCTGGAATGGACCCAGTGTGTGAGCACCACTCTAAGAAGGAAGCTCTCGCTGCCCCTGGAATGGACCCAGTGTGTGAGCCCCACTCTAAGAAGGAAGCTCTCGCTGCCCCCGGAATGGACCCAGTGTGTGAGCCCCACTCTAAGAAGGAAGCTCTCGCTGCCCCTGGAATGGACCCAGTGTGTGAGCCCCACTCTAAGACCCAGTGTCTGAGCACCACTCTAAGAAGGAAGCTCTCGCTACCCCTGGAATGGACCCAGTGTGTGAGCACCACTCTAAAGCCCCATACACACGGTCGGATTTTCACATGGATTCTGTCCGATCGGACAATGTTGTCGAAAAATCCGACCGTGTGTATGCACCATCGGACAGTGTACGTCGGATTGTCCGACGGACAAAGTCCTATCTCCTGCTGGATAGATTTGCCGACAACACGGTCCGATCACACCAAATCCGATCATGTGTATGGTAGTCCGACCGGACAAAGTGCTACGCATGCTCAGATCACATTACAAGACCAAAGCTATTGGCTACTAGCCTCTACGTAGTCCCGTCGTAGGCAACAAACGTCACCACGTTCAGAATGATCGGATTTTCCGACAACTTTGTCCGACCGTGTGTACGCAAAACCAACATCGGACAAAGTACGACGGACATGGTCCTCGGATAATCCGACCGTGTGTATGGGGCTTAAGAAGGAAGCTCTCGCTGCCCCTGGAATGGACCCAGTGTGTGAGCCCCACTCTAATGCCACATACACACGGTCGGAAAATACGCAGCGCCAACGGATTTAGTCCGACACTGGTGTTGCATACACACGGTCGGACAAAGTTGTCGGAAAATCCGATCATTCTGAACGTGGTGACATTTGTTGCCTACGACGGGATACGTAGAGGCTGGTAGCCAATAGCTTTGGTCTTGTAATGTGATCTGAGCATGCGTGGCACTTTGTCCGTCGGAATTCGCTACACACGATCAGAATTGGTGTGATCGGACTTTGTTGTCGGAAAATCTATCCAGCAGGAGATAGAACTTTGTCCGTAGGACAATCCGATGGAAACTGTCCGATGGTGCCTACACACGGTCGGAGTTTCCGACAACATTGTCCGATAGGACAAAATCCATGGGAAAATCCGACCGTGTGTATGGGGCATAAGAAGGAAGCTCTCGCTGTCCCTGGAATGGACCCAGTGTGTGAGCACCACTCTAAAGCCCCATACACACGGTCGGATTTTTTCATGGATTCTGTCCGATCGGACAATGTTGTTGAAAAATCAGACCGTGTGTATGCACCATCGGACAGTGTACGTCGGATTGTCCGACGGACAAAGTCTTATCTCCTGCTGGATAGATTTGCCGACAACACGGTCCGATCACACCAAATCCGATCGTGTGTACGGTTGTCCGACCGGACAAAGTGCTACGCATGCTCAGATCACATTACAAGACCAAAGCTATTGGCTACTAGCCTCTACGTAGTCCCGTCGTAGGCAACAAACGTCACCACGTTCAGAATGATCGGATTTTCCGACTACTTTGTCCGACCGTGTGTACGCAAAACCAACATCAGACAAAGTATGACGGACATGGTCCTCGGATAATCCGCGCGTGTGTATGGGGCTTAAGAAGGAAGCTCTCGCTGCCCCTGGAATGGACCCAGTGTGTGAGCACCACTCTAAGAAGGAAGCTCTCGCTGCCCCTGGAATGGACCCAGTGTGTGAGCCCCACTCTAAGAAGGAAGCTCTCGCTGCCCCTGGAATGGACCCAGTGTGTGAGCCCCACTCTAAGAAGGAAGCTCTCGCTGCCCCTGAAATGGACCCAGTGTGTGAGCCCCACTCTAAGAAGGAAGCTCTCGCTGCCCCTGGAATGGACCCAGTGTGTGAGCCCCACTCTAAGAAGGAAGCTCTCGCTGCCCCTGGAATGGACCCAGTGTTTGAGCCCCACTCTAAGAAGGAAGCTCTCGCTGCCCCTGGAATGGACCCACACTTCTCTGGCCTGATGGTGAGGTGTCACATATCCTTCACATTTTATGCATTCGGACTGCTGCTCCAGACTTCTCCCTGGGTCTGCACTTTGGGCCTCTGATGGACCCTCCTGTTATCCTGCATTGGTGCTATTAGCCCCCCTCACCCTCCCTGTGATGATCAGACTCTAAACCACCTTCCTACAGATGTGTTTCCGAAGCAAACCAGTGCTCTGGCTTGTGAATTGGCAGGACATGTCCATCTGTCTGTCAGGTGCAATAGGAGGTCACCACGGTGTGGTCCACAGATTCTTCCCCCCCAATAGCCTGGTGTGCGTGTCTATCTCCATAGAGAGATTCTGGGTATGTGCATAGGGGGCGCTAGATCTCACATTACCCATGTCCAGTGCTAGTGTCTGTCTCCTTCAAGCTGGATTACTTTGGTGAGGTTGTCCCCATACATACAGCCACCCCCAAATACAAGAAGGGGTTCTGGAATGAATGCAGATATGTAGAAGGGTGTTATCAGTGATAACTGGGTCCTAATCTTTTATTGAATAAACAATAGAGTAAATGCACACACGTGTTCTCAGGAGTTCTCACACTGCCCCCTTCATCAGGGCTTAAGTATGAAACTTCAACCACGCCTGAGGGTCCTTGTGAATAAAACATCAAACCACCACACACCAGTTTAGCCCGTGTCTGTAGTAGCAAACGGCTTCAGCCCGGCTCCATCCAGTTCACACGCCCCCCTCCGACGCATTTCGTCCTCCATGACCAAGTCCTGTGGGTGGGGCAAAACACATGGGACGGACGTAGCCTGGATGAAGTCGGGATGAAGATGTTCATTATAATACAGACACTGGCTGAGTTGGATGTTTTTTTCACTGAGAATTGCATAGAACTGGGATGAGCGCTCTCTTCCGCCTGCACCCAAATAGGAGTTTTTTTTTGCGTTTAATAGTTGCTATTGAAAAAGATGTTACACAAGTTATTAAGGCCCTGGAGTACACCCTTTGCCCCTTTGTGTGGCCCTTGGGGGGGGGGGGCTACAAATGATAATCTGTGTTTCACCATTGTCCTGTTATAGCAGTGATTTCTAGCAGCCCCATGTAATATGTCCCCAACAACTCCTATAGCATGTTCACAGCCTCCGAGTCTCCTGTATCACGTTCGCCGTCTCTGACCATCTCTTGTGTCCTGTCTGCAGTCTCTGACCATCTCTTGTATCACGTTCACAGTCTCTGACCATCTCCTGTATCCCGTTCGCAGTCTCTGACCACTTTCTGTATCCTGTTCGCAGTCTCTGACCGCCTCCTGTATCCCGTTTGCATTCTCTGACCGCTCCCTGTATCGCGTTCGCAGTCTCTGACCGCCTCCTGTATCCCGTTCGCAGTCCCTGACCGCCTCCTGTATCCCGTTCACATTCTCTGACCGCCTCCTGTATCCCGTTCACAGTCCCTAACCGCTTCCTGTATCCCGTTCGCAGTCCCTGACCGCCTTTTGTATCCGTTTGCAGTCTCTGACCACCTCCTGTATCCTGTTCGCAGTCCCTGACCGCCTCCTGTATCCCGTTCGCAGTCTCTGACCGCCTCCTGTATCCCGTTCGCAGTCTCTGACCGCCTCCTGTATCCCGTTCGCAGTCCCTGACCGCCTCCTGTATCCCGTTCGCAGTCTCTGACCGCCTTCTGTATCCCGTTCGCAGTCTCTGACCGCCTCCTGTATCCCGTTCGCAGTCTCTGACCGCCTCCCGTATCCCGTTCGCAGTCTCTGACCGCCTCCTGTATCCCGTTCGCAGTCCCTGACCGCCTCCTGTATCCCGTTCGCATTCTCTGACCGCCTCCTGTATCCCGTTCGCAGTCCCTAACCGCCTTTTGTATCCCGTTTGCAGTCTCTGACCACCTCCTGTATCCCCTTCGCAGTCCCTGACCGCCTCCTGTATCCCGTTCGCAGTCTCTGACCGCCTCCTGTATCCCGTTCGCAGTCCCTGACCGCCTCCTGTATCCCGTTCGCAGTCTCTGACCGCCTTCTGTATCCCGTTCGCAGTCTCTGACCGCCTCCTGTATCCCGTTCGCAGTCTCTGACCGCCTCCTGTATCCCGTTCGCAGTCTCTGACCGCCTCCTGTATCCAGTTCGCAGTCCCTGACCGCCTCCTGTATCCCGTTCGCAGTCTCTGACCGCCTTCTGTATCCCGTTCGCAGTCTCTGACCGCCTCCTGTATCCCGTTCGCAGTCTCTGACCGCCTCCCGTATCCCGTTCGCAGTCTCTGACCGCCTCCTGTATCCCGTTCGCAGTCCCTGACCGCCTCCTGTATCCCGTTCGCATTCTCTGACCGCCTCCTGTATCCCGTTCGCAGTCCCTAACCGCCTTTTGTATCCCGTTTGCAGTCTCTGACCACCTCCTGTATCCCCTTCGCAGTCCCTGACCGCCTCCTGTATCCCGTTCGCAGTCTCTGACCGCCTCCTGTATCCCGTTCGCAGTCCCTGACCGCCTCCTGTATCCCGTTCGCAGTCTCTGACCGCCTTCTGTATCCCGTTCGCAGTCTCTGACCGCCTCCTGTATCCCGTTCGCAGTCTCTGACCGCCTCCTGTATCCCGTTCGCAGTCTCTGACCGCCTCCTGTATCCCGTTCGCAGTCTCTGACCGCCTCCTGTATCCCGTTCGCAGTCTCTGACCGCCTCCTGTATCCTGTTCGCAGTCTCTGACCGCCTTCTGTATCCCGTTCGCAGTCTCTGACCGCCTTCTGTATCCCGTTCGCAGTCTCTGACCGCCTCCTGTATCCCGTTCGCAGTCTCTGACCGCCTCCCGTATCCCGTTCGCAGTCCCTGACCGCCTCCCGTATCCCGTTCGCAGTCCCTGACCGCCTCCCGTATCCCGTTCGCAGTCCCTGACCGCCTCCCGTATCCCGTTCGCAGTCTCTGACCGCCCCCTGTATCCCGTTCGCAGTCTCTGACCATCTATTCTACACAACTGCCGGGCAACCAGGTAGGTTCACCCTCTGTGGCCATAAGTGGGTCCTGTAGTGAAATGTGCAAATGTTTTTCGGTACAGGAATTGTTGAAGTTGTATAATCAAGGCCTGATGAAGGGGGAGTGTATGAACTCCTGAAACACGTTGAGTCATTCTATTGATGATTCCATAAAGGATTGCCGTGGACTCAGTCACCATCGTTGGTGTGCCCTTACAGTATATCTATTTCCAGAGAGAGAGGCTGCAACCTGTAATCACCTATACTTACCCCCTGGGATAACATTTGTATTTCGTTTTTATTGTTGTTTATCTCTTTTATCATAGTCATTAGACTGAAATTTTTTTTAATTGTGTCCATCAAGGTCAATCTAAAGCTGGGTTTTTCAACTAGGGTTCCTCCAGAGGTTGCTCGGGGTTTCTTGAGCAATGAACAATTGCTGCCTCCCCGATAAGTTCCCACTGACACTATTGATCTTTTTAGCTCTCTCTAAGGTGGGAATTCTTCCCAATGACCACCTTCTTCCTACTGACCATCACACTAATGTATCAGGAGTTGTAGATAATAGTAGGTTTTAGCAGAGGGTTCCCTGAGTCCAGAAAGTCATTTCAAAGGTTCCTCTGGGTTGAAAAGGTTGAGGAAAGTCTGAGCTAAAGGAAACCCTGTCTCGCCTATGAGGAGGCTAAAGCCCTAAGGCTGACAATACACGTGGCAATCTGATTGGGCGATCAAACCTTCAATTGCAGTTAAAGACCCCAAAAGTGGCTGATTTGATCAGCAGTGGTTTTTATTGGTTCACAGTGCTGGTAGATTGTGGGCAGGGCTGCTGTTAGAAATAACTGGGCCCCATACAGCCTACTTGGCAGGGCCCCCTCAAAAATATATCAAAATTACATTTTCACAAAAAATATACTACAATCATTCTTAGCGGACACAAAGATAACAGAGAAGCTGTGTGAATTGGCCCTTTTTTTAATTGTTTTTTTACGTTTTGAACAAAAACATTGTATAATTAAAAAAAAAAAAAATGTTTAACTGTTTTAAATTTATTTTTTTATTTTTTAAAAGGGATTAAAACAATACAGGGCTACAATTTGTTATTTTATTTTTAACTGAACAGGGAAGCCGGCAGCTGTGTATGTGTCTCTCCCTGCAGCAGCTGCAAGTTGGCGGGATGGAGAGAAACCAGTTTTCAGCTGCTGCAGAGAGCCGCACAGGGCATCCTTTAATTGCCCCTCCATCCGACTGCACTGATTCCCTCTGCTGTTTGGGCCCCCCTCGTGTTGCCGGGCCCCCTACAGGAGGACTGGTGGTCCCCCCCTATCAGCAGCCCTGATTGTGGGGATTACTGGAAGTGATCTGAACATATGCTGGTGGATGAAAATTGCCACGTATATAACCAGCTTTAGGCTTGAGCTGTTACTATGACGCCAAGTATTGATATAGCAGCACAGTTTATGCAGTCCTTGACGTACTTTTACATTCACATTAGTCCCTGCCCTCAAGGATCTTGCAATTTTAAGACCCTGGTGCCCAACCTGCAGCCCGATGGTCACGTGGCCCTTTGGTATATGATGTGCGGCCCTCAGACCTCAGCAGTCTGTAGTGGGAACATTGATTAGGGGAATAGCTTTTGATCTCTACTAGCTTCAGGTAACGTTTCCAAGTTTGATATTGTCTTCTGCAGCATCTTCCCCAGCTGACAAGGTATCGTGTCCTCACTCTCTGACCTTCATCTCCTCTATTAGTTCTGAAGTCTCTGACAGTCCTCTCATGCATTACATATATTGAACATTATGTGTGGCCCTTGGGTAATGTCAGGGGCAGCTTTTGAGGCTCCCCTTTAGCTCATAAGTTAAGCTTATATCCCCACCCCGCATGTATGATTAAATATAATAGCTGCATAGTCTTTGGAGGAGAATGGAGTAACCGGAGGAAACCCACACAAGCACAGGAAGAACATTCAAACTCTGTGCAGGTAGTGCCCTGGTCAGTATGCTCCATGGTGGAAGTGCCGTACTGTGAACCTAGGCCAGACCGATGATTTACCCCTAGGGGCCTGGGAATGACACCCTGGGCTCACAGTGGTGCAGGGCATCATTCAGCCACAAATCTGCAGCATGCATGGTAGCTCACCCATACCTCTATGGCTCTTACACTGCACTTTGAGATGCAAAGGCAGGGAATGCGCCTAAGCTCTGACTTGGGAGAAAGGTCAATGTTCACATGTTGCATGCCTTGGGCTTGGTGACACTTATGCCCCGTACACACGGTCGGAAATTCCGATGGAAAATGTCCGATCGGACCATGTTGTCGGAAAATCCGCCCGTGTGTGGGCTCCATCGGACTTTTTCTGTCGGAATTTCCGCTGGAAAAAATTTGAGATCCTGCTCTCAAATTTTCCGACAACAAAATCCGATCGGACTTTTTCCGATTGCGTGTAGAGAATTCCGACGGACAAAGTGCCACGCATGCTCAGATCACATTACGAGACCAAAGCTATTGGCTACTAGCCTCTACGTAGTTCCGTTGTACGCAACGAATGTCACCACGTTCAGAATGATCGGATTTTCCGACAACTGTGTCCGACCGTGTGTATGCAACACTAGTGTCGGACAAAATTTGTCGGAAAAAATCAGACGGATTTTGTGGTCGGAATTTTGTGGACACCTGACTATCCCACTTGCATGAGCTCATAAGACATACCATTCCAAAACCACATGATGGAGTTCGGGTGTCTCCAGGGAAGGGTTTTGTTAATACTACAACTCTCAGCCCCCGTTCACACCTATGCGAATTAGATGCGGCTAACAACGCTGCAAATTCGCAGGACATTTCAAAATACATTGATTTTAAGGAGGCTTGTTCACATATCTGCGGTGCATTCGCACTGCGCATTGCAGAAAAACCGTGTGCGTCTTTTGGGCAGTGCGGTCCAGCTCAGGTGCGAATTCAGACCCATTATCTTCTATGGGCACGCATCTGATTCGCAGATGCATTCCGTTCTGAACACAAATTCTTTCCTTCTCCTCACTACACCTCCCCCCTCTCCCTGCTCACTGATCCGCAGCTAAAACGCTGACAAACCGCTGAACAACTGACGGTTTAGTGCGCAGTAACGCCGAACATAAATTTCAAAACGCAATGGTGTGAACCCAGGCTTAGACATTGTAGACAATCGCGCTCTTCCAGCCTTGTAACAGTTTGGTGAAGACCCTTTTCTGTTCCAGCATGACATTGTCCCTGTGTACAAAGCCAGCTCCTTAAAGGCATGGCTGTGACCAGGTGGATGTGGAGGAACTTGAGTGGCCTTCAGAGTCCTGACCTCAACCCTACTGAACACCTTTGGGATGAATCGGAATGCTGATCAAGAGCCAGGTCTTCTCATCCAACATCAGTATCTGACCTAACAAATGCTTTTTTGGATGAGGGGGTTCTAGCCTTCCACTGCAGTACCAACTTTGTGGTAACAATTTTGAGAAGGTCCTTTTCAGTTCCAGCATTTTGTGCCCCTGTGTACAAAAATCAGCTCTGTATAGACGAGGTGTGACCAGTTTATGCAGGACACTCAAACTCTGGCCTCACCCCTACCGAGCACCTTTTGCCATTCCAACCCATCCCCATGTGAGTCCGGCTATTCCAGCCTTGTGGTAACAGTTTAGTGAAGGCCCTTTTCAGTTCCAGCATGATTGTGCCCCTGTGTACAAAGCCAGCTTTGTATAGCTGGGTACTTGAGGTCCTCCACACCAGAGCTCTGACCTCAAACTTATCGAGCTCCTTGGGGATGAGTTGGAATGGCCATTGTGAGTCAGGTCTTCTCATCCAACATCAGTAAGAATATAAATACCGCTCTGAGTCTGGAGGCAAAGTGATGTCCACCCTGATTCGGTACAGCTGGTGCAGGCTCTGCTCACAACAGAGAGGAAAAAGGGAAGTCTGGATGGCCGCACTTCAGCAAAAACTTCTTTATTAGGCAAAAGATAAAATCCAAAGTAGTGACATCTCATGCGATACAGCGATACAGCAAAACAGCAACAGTAGCTTACGCGTTTCACGCCTCAAAGGCGCTTAGTCATAGCTAAAGATAGAATGCAAAAAACAAAACATATATAGCTAAAGTCAGGTGACCAACATTGACTAAACAGCCAATCAGGGCACTACAGCTTAATCATTCTGGTGATTGCATTCAAAAGATCTCACCTGGCTGCAGCAGCCCACACCCAAATCCCAAAAGAAAAGAACATTGGAATAAAGGTATGGGTGGGACAGCCAGGATAAAGACCAACAACAAATTGCATGCCAATAAAATGTATATAAATGTGTGGTTAGTACAAAAATACAGAAAAAATACATACAAAGAGAATAAGTATGTGTACAAAAACGTAGGTGTCAACATTGTGGTCCACTGTATAAAGGCTGCAAAAACAAGGGTATATGCACAATTCAAAAAAAGAAAAACATAATTAAATCTGAAGAATATGTACATAACATCCAAGATGGGAATGGGTAAAAGATGATACAAAAGAGACCGGCACAAACTTCCAATATGAAAAAACGGTATCCCGTATACAATGAAGAACAACCCACGTAGATGTTTGAGGTAAAACCAAAAATGGCAAAATTCCAAAATGCAGCACAACACAAAATCGCATTAGGAGTGTAAAAAAACTCTAGTTTGTATTCTTCCATACCTCACCATCTAGGTCTACGAGCAGTTTCCTTTTTTCTTAAAAAGTCGGGCAGATTTTCCCTAGCTACACAGGAATTCATCGTTTTATGTTTGGAGTATCTTTTAACACATAATTTTTTTATGTTCGACGGGGACTTTTACCTCCAGAAATGCGGGGCCTCTATGGGAGCCAAATTTTCACCCTCCCTAGCCAACCTATACATGGGATGGTGGGAGAGGTCCCGCATTTTTGGACCTGAAAGTCCCCGTCGAGCAGACACAGAGTTTTATTGTCGTTACATTGACGACCTCCTGTTTATCGTCTCTGACCCTCACATCACTTTGGAACAATGGTTAATTTACATGAATGACAACCAATTGAATCTAAAATTTACGGGACATCATGATCCTGTCACCATTGATTTTTTGGATGTGAGGCTCTTGGGAGATAACCATGAGATCGTGAGTAGCTTATATAGAAAACCCACAGCTGGGAATACTCTATTGTCTGCCAGTTCTAGCCATCCGCCACACACCATTAACCACTTGCCGACCGCCCCCTGTATATATACGTCGGCAGAATGGCACGTACAGGCAGAATCACGTACCTGTACGTGACATTCTTCCGGCGGTTGGGGGGTCCGATCGGACCCCCCTCCGCCGGCGGGGACGGTCGGGATCGCTTCAGGAGCGATCCGGGACGAGGGGACGGCCAGTGGTTTCTGGCCACCCCCTCGCGATCGCTCCTGGCCAATGAGAAACTTCCCCTTCCTGTCTATTGTATAGACAGGAAGGCGGAAGTGATGTCACGCTCGGTGCGCCGGTCTATGTGACCGGAGACGCCGAGCGGCGAACATGTTAAGGTTAGTGCACAACACTACACTGACACCAGTACAGTTAGGCACATATTCCACCCCCCTGTCACCCCCTGATCACCCCCCAGATCACCCCCTCCCCCCCCAGTCACAGTGTCACTAATTGCAGTGATCATTTTTTTACTGATCACTGCATTTAGTGTCAGTGTGACTGTAATAACTGTCAGGGCAGTTAGTTTTAGGTCCAAGGTAGCCCCCTACCCCCCCCTAATAAAGGTTTAACCCCTTGATTGCCCCCCAGGTAACCCTTTCACCCCCTTTTGCCAGTGTCACTAAGCGATCGTTTTTCTGATCGCTGTATTAGTGTCACTGCTGTCGCTAGGTAACCATTTTTTTTTTTTAGGTAACCGCCATGTTTATATAGGTTCATAAATAGTTTTATAGGTCAGGTACCCCCATATTACAACCTAAATAAAGGTTTTAACCCCTTGATTGCCCTAGAGTTAACCCTTTCACCAGTGATCACTGTATAACTGTCACTGGTGACGCTGGTTAGCCAGTTAGTTATTTCGTTATTTAGGTTCCCCGTCAGGTTTTTATATAGCGTCAGGTACCCCCATATATTACCTAATAAAGGTTTTAACCCCCTGATTGCCCCTAGTTAACCCTTTCACCCCCTTTTGCCAGTGTCACTAAGCGATCGTTTTTCTGATCGCTGCATTAGTGTCGCTAGGTAACCATTTTTTTTTTTTTAGGTAACCGCCATGTTTATATAGGTTCATAAATAGGTTTATAGGTCAGGTACCCCCATATTACAACCTAAATAAAGGTTTTAACCCCCTGATTGCCCCTAGAGTTAACCCTTTCACCAGTGATCACTGTATAACTGTCACTGGTGACGCTGGTTAGCCAGTTAGTTATTTCGTTATTTAGGTTCCCCGTCAGGTTTTTATATAGCGTCAGGTACCCCCATATATTACCTAATAAAGGTTTAACCCCCTGATTGCCCCTAGTTAACCCTTTCACCCCCTTTTGCCAGTGTCACTAAGCGATCGTTTTTCTGATCGCTGCATTAGTGTCGCTAGGTAACCAGTTTTTTTTTGTATTACTGTTACGGGTGACGCTGGTTAGTTAGCTTGTTTTTTATACTGTCAGGGCACCCGCCATTTATTACCCAATAACGGTTTAACCCCCTGATCGCCCGGCGGGTGATATCAATTAGGTTTTAGGGTCAAATAAGGTCTGCGTCGCCCCAGGTTAGTGCCAGTACCGCAAACACCCACGCACAAAGCATACACCTCCCTTAGTGGCACAGTATCTGAACAGATCAATATCTGATCTGATCAGATCTATACTAGCGTCCCAGCAGTTTAGGGTTCAAAAAAAAAACCGCATTGTTAGCGGGATCAGCCCAGATACCTGCTAGCACCTGCGTTTTCCCCCTCCGCCCAGCCCAGCCCAGCCCACCCAAGTGCAGTATCGATCGATCACTGTCACTTACAAAACACTAAGCACACATAACTGCAGTGTTCGCAGAGTCAGGCCCGATCCCTGCGATCGCTAACATTTTTTTTGTGGTAGCGTTTTGATTCAGTCGCTTCAGTCAGGAGCTTTTTTACCTGTGAATCTCAAAAAAATAAAAAAAACAAAAATAGTTGTCGTTTTATTGTTCTCTCTCTCACTCTATTCTCTCTCTATTGTTGCTCTTTTTTTACTCCATTCTATTCTGCAATGTTTTATTATGTTTTATCATGTTTTATCATGCTTGCTTTTCAGGTATGTAATTTTGTTTACTGTGTTTTAGTGTTAAGCATTTTTTTGTTTTCAGGTGCGCCATTCAGTTGCAACGCGGATTTATTTATCTTGACAGCAACAGCGTTTGCTCCCACGATACATAAAGACGCGACTCCAACACTGTAGGAGGTGATTTCACCACCACAGTTAAAAAAAAGAGCATATATGCCGAAGCATGGGGGCAGCAGGGGGGGGAGGAGCGATTGGCTCCTAATGCCACGTACATACGGTCGAAATTCCGACCGTGTGTACACGGCATAACTTTTGCGGGAGGATGCCCCCATGCATCGGCATATATAAATGGTGCATGTATGCCCATCATTAGAAGTGGGTGGATGAAGGGAGGTATTCTAATGGTGGGCATACCCACCAATCAATCTCTTTTTTTCGTTCAGCCAAGAGGCTGCATGAAAAAAAAAAGATTACAATATATGTCCAGTATGTTGCTGGACTTTGAATGGTTATACCAGAATGATGCCTGCAGGTTTAGGTATCATCTTGGTATCATTCTTTTCAGCCAGTGATCGGCTTTCATGTAAAAGCAATTCTAGCGGGTAATTAGCCTCTAGACTGCTTTTACAAGCAGTGGGAGGGAATGTCCCCCCTCCCGGATATAAACCGCGCCATTGGGAAATTGGGAAAGCATTTTATCACACCAATCTTGGTGTGGTCAGATGCTTTGAGGGCAGAGGAAAGATCTAGGGTCTAATAGACCCCAATTTTTTCAAAAAAAGAGTACCTGTCACTGCCTATTGCTATCATAGGGGATATTTACATTCCCTGAGATAACAATAAAAATCATAACAAAGAAAAAAAATGGAAGGAACAGTTTAAAAATAAAATAAAAAAGCTAAATAAATAAAAAAAAAACCAAAAAAAAAAAAAAAAGCACCCCTGCCCCCCCTTCTCTTGCGCAAAGGCGTACACAAGCGTTGGTCTGGCGTCATATGTAAACAGCAATTGCACCATGCATGTGAGGTATCACCGCGAAGGTCAGATCGAGGGCAGTAATTTTAGCAGTAGACCTCCTCCGTGAATCTAATGTGGTATCATGTAAAGGCTTTTAAAGGCTTTTAAAAATGTATGTAGTTTGTCGCCACTGCGTGTTTGTGCGCAATTTTAAAGCATGTCGTGTTTGGTATCCATGTACTCGGCCTAAGATCATATTTTTTATTTCATCAAAAATTTGAGCAATATAGTGTGTTTTAGTGCATTAAAATAAAAAAAAGTGTATTTTTTCCACAAAAAATGCGTTTGAAAAATCGCTGCGCAAATACTGTGTGGAAAAAAAAAATGCAACACCCACCATTTTAATCTGTAGGGCCTTTGCTTTAACATTATATATAGTGTTTGGGGGTTCAACGTAATTTTCTTGCAAAAAAAAAATATGTTTTCATGTAAACAAAAAGTGTCAGAAAGGGCTTTGTCTACAAGTGGTTAGAAGAGTGGGTGACGTGTGACATAGGCTTCTAAATGTTGTGCATAAAATGCCAGGACAGTTCAAACCCCCCCCAAATGACCCCATTTTGGAAAGTAGACACCCCAAGCTATTTGATGAGAGCAATGTTGAGCCCATTAAATATTTTTTTTTTTGTCCCAAGAGATTGAATAATGAAAAAAAAAATATATATATATTTTTTTTACAAAAAGTTGTCACTAAATGATATATTGCTCAAACATGTCATGGGCATATGTGGAATTACACCCCAAAATACATTCTGTTGCTTCTCCTGAGTACGGGGATACCACATGTGTGGGACTTTTTGGAGCCTAGCTGCGTACGGAACCCCAAAAACCAATCACCGCCTTGAGGCTTTCTAAGGGTGTAATTTTTTTATTTCACTTCTCACTGCCAATCACAGTTTCGGAGGCCATGGAATGCCCAGATGGCATAAAACCCCCCAAAATGACCCCATTTTGGAAAGTAGACACCCCAAGCTATTTGCTGAGAGGTATTGTGAGTATTTTGCAGATGTCGCTTTTTGTCACAAAGTTTTGAAAATTGAAAAAAGAAAAAAAAATTTTTTTTTTCTTTACTTTCTTCATTTTCAAAAACAAATGAGAGCTGTAAAATACTCACCATGCCTCTCAACAAATAGCTTGGGGTGTCTACTTTCCAAAATGGGGTCATTTGGGGGGGTTTTGTGCTATTTTGGCATTTTATGGCCTTCGAAACTGTGATAGGTAGTGAGGAGTGAAATCAAAATTTGCACCCTTAGAAATCCTGAAGGCGGTGCTTGGGTTTCGGGGCCCCGTACGCGGCTAGGCTCCCAAAAAGTCCCACACATGTGGTATCCCCATACTCAGGAGAAGCAGCAAAATGTATTTTGGGGTGCAATTCCACATATAACTATGGCATGTGTGAGCAATATATCATTTAGTGACAACTTTTTGAAAAAAAAAAAAAAATCTTTTTTATTTTTGTCTTTATTCAATCACTTGGGACTAAAAAAAAAAATATTCAATGGGCTCACCATGCCTCTCAGCAAATAGCTTGGGGTGTCTACTTTCCAAAATGGGGTCATTTGGGGGGGTTTTGTACTTCTCTGCCATTTTAGCACCTCAAGAAATGAAATAGGCAGTCATAAATTAAAAGCGGTGTAAATTCCAGAAAATGTACTCTAGATTGTAGACGCTATAACTTTTGCGCAAACCAATAAATATACGCTTATTGGCATTTTTTTTTACTAAAGACATGTGGCTGAATACATTTTGGCCCAAATGTTTGACTAAAATTGAGTTTATTAGATTTTTTTTATAACAAAAGTAGAAAATCTCTTTTTTTTTCAAAATTTTCGCTCTTTTTCCGTTTATATCGCAAAAAATAAAAATCACAGAGGCAATCAAATACCATCAAAAGAAAGCTCTATTTGTGGGAAGAAAAGGACGCAAATTTCGTTTGGTTACAAAATTGCATGACCGCGCAATTACCAGTTAAAGTAGTGCAGTGCGAAATTGAAAAAAGACCTCTGGTCCTTTGGCTGCCAAATGGTCGGGGCTGAAGTGGTTAAATGATGATGTCATGGTGGAACCTGTCACGCTTCATCTGATTGGTCCAAGGAAAACAGCTGCCAAGACAAGCCTTCTGATTGGTGGAAGGAAACAAACATTTTTTTTTTTTTTAAATGATGATGTCATGGTGGAACCTGTCACGCTTCATCTGATTGGTCCAAGGAAAACAGCTGCCAAGACAAGCCTTCTGATTGGTGGAAGGAAACACATTTTTTTTTAAATTTTTTATTTTTTTTTGAAAAAACTAAAAATTATGATGTCATAGTGGAACCTGTCACGCTTCATCTGATTGGTCCAAGGAAAACAGCTGCCAAGACAAGCCTTCTGATTGGTGGAAGGAAACAAACAAGTGTCACAGTGCCCAGTAATGTCACGTCATCATCCATAGAATTATTATAATAACGATCACCTTGTAATACAACCCAACAGACAGGAAAAGGCAAAATGTCATGTTGTGTATATAGATAGAAAGAGCCGAATTATATCTGACATTTATTACAGGAAAAATCAGCATTTTATTCCTAGAAAATGACCCCTCCACCACAAGCCCGCCCCCCTTTTCTCCTCATTACAGCCTATTGTACATCCAAGTCCCCGCCCACCCTCATCACAGCTTATTACACATCTAAAGCCCCATACACACGCGCGGATTATCCGAGGACCAGGTCCGTCGGATCATGTCCGTCGTACTTTGTCCGATGTTGGTGTTGCATACACACGGTCGGACAAAGTTGTCGGAAAATCCGATCATTCTGAACGTGGTGACGTTTGTTGAGTACGACGGGACTACGTAGAGGCTAGTAGCCAATAGCTTTGGTCTTGTAATGTGATCTGAGCATGCGTAGCACTTTGTCCGTCGGAATTCGCTACACACGATCGGATTTGGTGTGATCGGACTTTGTTGTCAAAAAATCTATCCAGCAGGAGATAGGACTTTGTCCGTCAGACAATCCGATGGAAACTGTCCGATGGTGCCTACACACGGTCGGAATTTCCGACAACATTGTCTGATAGGACAGAATCCATCGGAAAATCCGACCGTGTGTATGGGGCTTTAGTCACCTCCCTGGTCCAGCCCACCCTCATCCCAGCCTATTGTACAGCCAAATCAGCTTGCTGGCCACGCCTACCCTCTTCCTAGCATAGTCACTTCCCTGGCTCCGCCTCCCTCCTCCGCTTCTACTAGTATAACAGTGTGCTGTGCAACCAAACTTCCCGCCCACCCTAATCCCAGCCTATTATACATCTAAGTCACCTCCCTGTCCCCGCCCATCGTGCAACCGAATCACCTTAGTTGTCCCCGCCCACCCCGATCGCAGCCTATTCATGAACAGAATCGCCTCTCTGCCCCCGGCGCAACCAAACCCGTCTAACCTATCACATCCCGCGCGACAACAACCCCCGTGCCTGCCAGACCCCGCCCCCTCCCGATCACATTCACATCATTGGCCCAGGCGCGGGGCATGCTGGGAGTGTTGGTCCACCATGGACGGTGATTGGGGCTCTTCCCAGCTCTGAGGTGACTGAGAACTCCGCCAACAAATCTGTCCCTCTCCGCTACCCGAGTACCCGACCGGTCTTCAAAGGTGGAAGGGGACTGGGGGGGAGGAGGACCGTAAAGGTGGAAGGGGACTGGGGGGGAGGAGGACCCCAAAGGTGGAAGGGGACTGGGGGGGGACCCTAAAGGTGAAAGGGGACTGGGGGGAGGAGGAGGAGGACCCCAAAGGTGGAAGGGGACTGGAGGGAGGAGAACCCCAAAGGTGGAAGGGGACTGGGGGGAGGAGGACCCCAAAGGTGGAAGGGGACTGGGGGGAGGAGGACCCTAAAGGTGAAAGCGGACTGGGGGGAGGACCCCCAAAGGTGGAGGGGGACTGGGGGGAGGAGGACCCCAAAGGTGGAAGGGGACTGGGGGTGGACCCCAAAGGTGGAAGGGGACTGGGGGGAGGAGGACCCTAAAGGTGGAAGGGGACTGGGGGAGGAGGACCCCAAAGGTGGAGGGGGACTGGGGGGGAGGACCCCAAAGGTGGAAGGGGACTTAGGGGAGGAGGACCCCAACGGTGGAAGGGGACTGGGGGAGGAGGACCCCAAAGGTGGAAGGGGACTAGGGGGGGGAGGACCCTAAAGGTGGAAGGGGACTAGGGGGGACCCCAAAAGGTGGAAGGGGACTAGGGGGGGGAGGACCCCAAAGGTGGAAGGGGACTAGGGGGGGACCCCAAAAGGTGGAAGGGGACTAGGGGGGGAGGAGGACCCCAAAGGTGGAAGGGGACTGGGGGAGGAGGACCCCAAAGGTGGAAGGGGACTGGGGGGGGAGGAGGACCCTATAGGTAGGCCTAGAGTAAGACTTACCTATAGGTAGTAGAAATATCTCTCAAGTGAATATTTCACTTGTAGTCCGCCGGAAGTCACTACTGCACAGGGAAGAAACGAACCTAAAGGCCGTTTCTTCCCTAGCATATGCCGTAGGTCGTGGCTACCGTGCGCATGCGCGGGAGTGGCGTCACGCGGCACCGGCAAATCACAGAGCTGGAGTCCACGGCCCCGAAGAAAGAGGGCAAGAAGATGGACGCTGCACACACAGGGGACGCCGCTGGATTCTTTTGCAGGTAAGTGGTACATAATGGGCTAGTATGCGATGCATACTAGCCCATTATGCTTTTCATTTGCAGGCTAAACAGGGAGAAGAAGAGGAAGTAAAAACCATCAGGGTTTACTTCCTCTTTAAGACTGGTGTGGCGGTAATCAGGGATTCTGACTGGTGACTGTGTTTAACCACTTGCCTCCCGGGCACTTTCACCCCCTTCCTGCCCAGGCCAATTTTCCACTTCCAGCGCTCTCACACTTTGAATGACAATTGCCCCGCCATGTAACACTACCCATATGACGGGTTTCATTTCTTTTCACACAGCTAGAGCTTTCCTTTGGGGATTTATTTATTGTTCATTTCACAAAAAAAAGACAAATTGTGAAACAAAAAAAATAAAACTTATTTTTTTCATAATTTGTTATAAAATGTTTCAAACAGGTCATTTTTCTGCATTGATGGGGCTGCACCGATAGGTGGCACTGATGGGAGCTGATTGGCAGCCCTTGATGGGTACTGTTGGGGCTGCACTGATAATTGGTGCCCTGATTATCAGTGTAGATGTCCCTTTACCAGAAGCCATTTATCGTCTCACGTGAGGAAAGGAGTGCTGAGTCCCATCGTGATCATTGGGGGGGACATCGTATGACGGCCCCCCCCAGCAAAGTAAGCTCGTGCTGTAGCCATCATTCAGCTATAGCGCGGGCAGGTGATGGTTAAAGAGGTCCCCCCTCCTCTGTGTCACTGTCACCCCCCCCCCTCCTCTGTGTAACCCCCCCCTCCTCTGTGTCACTGTCACCCCCCTCCTCTGTAACACCCCCCCCCCTCTGTGTCACTGTCACCCCCCTCCTTTGTAACACCCCCCCCCTCCTCTGTGTCACTGTCACCCCCCTCCTCTGTAACACCCCCCCTCCTCTGTGTCACTGTCACCCCCCCTCTGTAACACCCCCCCTCCTCTGTGTCACTGTCACCCCCCTCCTCTGTAACACCCCCCCCCCTCTGTGTCACTGTCACCCCCCCTCTGTAACACCCCCCCCTCCTCTGTGTCACTGTCACCCCCCTCCTGTCACCCCCCCCTCCTCTGTGTCACTGTCACCCCCCCCCTCCTCTGTAACACCCCCCCTCCCCTGTGTCACTGTCACCCCCCTCCTCTGTAACACCCCCCCCCCCCCCCTCCTCTGTGTCACCCCCCCTCCTCCCTGTCACCCCCCCTCTGTAACACCCCCCCCCCCTCCTCTGTGTCACCCCCCTCCTCTGTAACACCCCCCCCTCCTCTGTGTCACTGTCACCCCCCCTCCTCTGTGTAACACCCCCCCTCCTCTGTCACCCCCCCCTCCTCCCCCTCCTCTGTGTCACACCCCCCCTCCTCTGTAACACCCCCCCCTCCTCTGTGTCACTGTACCCCCCCTCCTCTGTGTCAACCCCCCCCCCTCCCACTGTAACCCCCCCCTCCTCTGTGTCACCCCCACTCCTCTGTGTCCCCCCCCTCCTCTGTGTCACTGTCACCCCCCTCCTCTGTGTCCCCCCCTCCTCTGTGTGTCACCCCCCCTCCTCTGTGTCACAGTCCCCCCCCCCCCCTCCTCTCACTGTCACCCCCCCTCCTCTGTGTCACCCCCCCTCCTCTGTGTCACCCCCCTCCTCTGTAACACCCCCCCCCCTCCTCTGTGTCACCCCCCCCCCTCTGTAACACCCCCCCCTCCTCTGTGTCACCCCCCTCCTCTGTCACCCCCCCTCCTCTGTGTCACCCCCCCCTCCTCTGTGTCACCCCCCCCCTCCTCTGTGTCACCCCCTCCTCTGTGTCACCCCCCCCCTCTCTGTAACCCCCCCTCCTCTCACCCCCCCCTCTGTGTCACACCCCCCCTCTGTCACCCCCCTCCTCTGTGTCACCCCCCCCCCCTCCTCTGTGTCACCCCCCTCCTCTGTAACCCCCCTCCTCTGTGTCACCCCCCCCTGTCCTCTGTGTCACCCCCTCCTCTGTGTCACCCCCCTCCTCTGTGTCACCCCCCTCCTCCCCCTCCTCTGTGTCAGCCCCCCCTCCTCTGTGTCACCCCCCCCTCCTCTGTGTCACCCCCCCTCTCTGTGTCAGCCCCCTCCTCTGTGTCCCCCCTTCCTCTGTCACCCCCCCCCCCTTCCTCTGTGTCCCCCCCCCCTCCTCTGTCTCAGCTCCCCCTCCTGTCTCAGCCCCCCTCTCTCTCTCTCACACACTCTTTCTCTCAGCCTCTCTCTCACCCCGTCCCTCTCACCCCCACCCTCTCACCCCACCCCCCTCTCTATCATCCCCATCCCTCTCTCACCCCCACCATCTCACCCCACCCCCACTCCCCCTCCCCCTCTCTCTCCCTGCCTCCTCCCCCTTTCTCTCACCCCCCTCACCACCGCCTCTCTCTCACCTCCTCCTCTTACCTTCCCCTTTCTCACCTCCCTCCCCCCCCCACCTCTTTCATTTCTCAGGGGATGGGGGCCCCATGAGTATAGCTGTATGGGGCCCCAATAATTACTAACAGCAGCCTTGTGAGTGAGTGCACCAGTTCAGATGTGTCCTGAATCCTGTGTCTTGCCGCCACACTTCTCCCCAAGTCTCCCCACACAATGGAAGGAAGGAAAAAGCACTACAATAGAGGAGCTCCACCCCCAAACTCCGCCTCCCACACTTCATGGCTCGGAGCGGCTCTCGGTAAGGCAGTCCAATGGGGGTCTTTCGGGGGAGGGGACACTGATGGGTGGGTTCCCTGATCTAATCGAGGGGGGGGGGGGGGACCGATATAAGGGAAAGGAGTCTGTGGGGAGGGAGGTGGACGATGTCAGTAGGGCAGTGGACGGTACCAGTAGTTACCATTCACACTAAGCGTGACGCATTATCGCTCTCCTCCAGGTCTTTAAAATCCTATGTGGATCCGCACAAAAAATTTGACATGTGCCGCTAAAGTGTTCGGGTTTGGCTTGAGGAAAAGGTGGCAACCCTATTGGGGGGGGGGGGGGGGGGGGTGTCCATGCAGCTCCCGTGTCCCAATACACATTGACACTGTAGTACGTCCCGTGTGAACGAGGCCTCACTGTCTGTAATACTTACCGCCCTCTAAAAGGTGATCAGTGGTGGATTGTTTTTCAGGAGGTGGTATAGCAGCGGCTGGCAACCTATTAGGAGGCCCTGTAGCTCCTCCTGATGCCGGCTCTATTGTTTATATTGGAATTGCTGAACGGACATTTTTCATTGCAGGACTAACTGCGAGCTCGTGGCTGTGGTGTGGCCTCATTGATATCAATGCCGTGGCACATGTACAGCGCTGCCAGGCTGGAATGTCAGAATTTTAGTCAGGGGGAGGGGTGGTAAAACCATGGCTTAGCTGCCTGTTTCTTTTGCCTCCCCCTGGCCAGCAGTGTAGGGTTGCCGCCTCATCCCTTTAAAACCGAACACATATTAATTACACAGGTTGTGCGGCTGATTAAGGTGGTAATTAAACTCACTTGGTGTCTTATCTGAATTAAATTAGAGTCAGAACCCGTGTAATTTATGTGTTCGGGTTTAGAGGCCCCTTTCAGACGGGTGGATAGAATTGTGCTTTTAGCTGCGGACAGATGAAGTTATCTACCGCAGCTAAACGCACACAATGCTTTCCTATGGCCCCGTTCACACCCTGCGTTTAGTGGCGGTTTCGTTACATGCGGTTTGTGCAGATAGAAAAAATAAAGTTGACTGCGTCCAGGAACGATTTAGCGCCGCTATCTGCACATAACTGCAGGTAATCGCAGTGTATTATTTCTCCTGCAGCGGCAACAGGAAAGAAAAACCACAGGAAGTACATCGGAAATGGCAAGAATGTTCCAACGCAGCCGCATGTAAACGCAGCTAATCGCAATGTACATTTGCAAGTGAACGCTGTGCCAGGATTCTCTGAATTTCAAAATAACAAAACATGGTTTTAACAGCGGCAGAAAAGCCGCCCGTGTGAAAGGGGCCAAAGGGATGAGGTGTCAGCCCTGCACCAGTGTGACAGAGTCCCGAAGGAGGCAGACGCTGTTTTTATTGCGCTTTTTAGCAGAGGGTTTCTGAATATGGAGGACGGGGAGCACAACGGGACCCCGGAGAGAGGAATTATCACTGGGGGGGGTCATTCACACCGGGGCTGTGTCTGTTCTGTACAGGAAGTGTGTGTGTGTGGGGGGGGGGGGGGGGGGTGCATTGCATCTTCACAATGTGAGGCATTGTTTACATTTTTTTACTTTATTGAGATGTGATGTAATACCGCCATATTGTGGTGTGACTGCGGCACATAGAACACCGCTATGTCCTGGTGATGATTCCATACAGAATAATGGAGGGAAACAGACACGGTGTGAATGAGCCCCGATGTGGAGATATTCAGGGGACGCTTATTAATGGTGGTACCCACAATGTTACAATGCCATCTGTTTTATATGGACACCTGTATATCTGCTTCATATTTATACATTGCAGAGAATTTTGATCGCTGTTTCTTGTTTATTTATTTTTGGTCTTTTTTACTTTATTTCACAGCAGTTTTTATCTCATATTGATATATATTTCATATATATATAACAAAGTTGCAGGGGTGAGGGGCACGTCGGCCATAAGAACATGTGCAATGCAATCCGGCCTTCCCAAGGACCAGAATATAGAAAAAGGAGATGGGATTGCTGCACAAAAATTACTTTAATGAAGAGATTAAAAATACATCAAAAATACATGGTATCCATGGATATTATTATACAGGATTTATATAGCACCAACAGTTTGCGCAGTTCTTTACAACATGAGGGCAGACAGTACACCTATAATACAAATCAATACAGGAGGGATCAGAGGGCATGTTAGCGCTTACAACCTATATATATATATATATATATATATATACACACTACAGCCCACATATTTCTCCTCTACTGTAATGTATATTCCTGTAATCCTCACAGCAAAACAAAAAAAATATATATATAGGTCTATATCTATCTCTCTATCTCTCTCTCTCTCTCTCTATCTCTCTCTCTATCTCTCTATATCTATATCTATATATATATTGTTTTACTGTGAGGATTACACAAATATATATTACAGTAGAGGATAAATATGTGAGCTGTAATAAATATATAGGTACATAGATATAGACCTATATATATATATATATATATATATATATATATATATATATATATATATATATATATATATATATATATAATATTCCTGTACTGTGAGAGGTCTTTTTTTTTTTTGTGCCAGAACATGGCTGCGCTCAAGCCGGAGACTCAGCACACGAAGAAGGTTTGACCTCTAGCGTTTGGTGAAATCTCCCATTACAATCAATGTAGCTTTGTCCACCGCAAAATGGCCGCCGCAGCCGGAGCCCAATTACTGGACAGATCGTTCTTCAGTGTTGTAGGAGGTGTGAAAGAAAAGGCAGGGAATGCTGGGAGGGGAAGTGTTTGCTGAAACGTGGAGGGGAATGGAGGGGTCGGGAGGGCGCTGTGGTTTTGCTGTTAGGATTACAGTAATATTCAGTATAGTAGAGGAGAAATATGTGAGCTGTAGTATAGAGGAGGATGATGGAGGAGAGATGATCCCTCTGATAGGATCCTATTATACAGGATGGAGGAGATATAGAGCGGATGGAGGATTAGTGTATATATATATATATATATATGAGGGGGAGGAGCTGTGATGACAATCTTTCCATGTGTGATCAGATGGGGAGATGATATCGGAGGTGGGATGTATTGGTGTCGTCTCTCTGATCTCTCCGGTGTCGGTGTGACTCGCAGGGATCGGTGCCGTCCGTCTATTCGATCATCACACGCCTTACTTTTATTTTTGAAGTTCAGTTTCTCCCGGTCCCGGCACAGTGGAGGTGATGTGTGGATCCTCCCAGTGCGCTGCAGGGAAATACTCCGCGTCTTCATACATGTACCGCGTGTTTTCTCTGCATTCTTAGGAATTATCATACGTGTTTTTTTTTTTTAACTTTAAACATTTTATTTGGTTTTGAGTTGACAAAATCCAACAATACTAAGAAAGGTTGTTTTGGTAGAACTGATCACATAGAGCAAATGGAATTTTTTTTCATTTATTTAAATTATAACTATTTAATTTATTAAATATTTAATTCATTTATATATTTACTTTTTCTTACCACGTTGAGTTGTACACGTGTTTTTTTGCACGCATGTAATGCGCTTGTGCAGTGATTTTGGACGCCTTTTATATGAGGTTAAAGGGGTTGTAAACACTCCGTGTTTTTTCACCTTCATGCATCCTTTTTTTTATTATTTTTTTTTCATATTGGATAGAGCGAGGGAGGATTATAACCTGTCAGATTTTTTCTTTTTTCCTGCCATTTGTGTCCCATTGTGGAGATTTCCCTTCACTTCCTGTCCCACAGCCGAACAGGAAGTGAGAGGAAATCCCTGTCAATCAAGGCAATTCCTCGGGGGACGCCCCCCGGGTCACCAGAACTGGTGTCCCCCATTTGGAAGATTCCCCTCTTATTACTTTTCTGAGGACATCCCAAACATTTGTGTCCGTTCTTTTCAGCCCCGGATCGCACTGAATGAAGCCGTGTGAGTTCAGCTGATTTCACTCCCGCAGGTCGCTCCCGATTTTGGTCGGTGATTTCACAGATCATCAGTGCCGGGTTTTCTGCACAGATGTCAATGGAAATCGCACACTCCGAAATCGCAAAAAAAAAGTACCGAAACGACTTTTTGAAATGGGCGCGGCGCTGTAAATGCAGCGTCACATGGATTTAGGGGCGGGGCCATTGCCGGCAATTGATTTGACATGTCGGAACGCAGCGATGTGAACCGGGACTGAGGCTGGAGCCACACCTGAGCGTTTTCAGCTCACAAAAGATCAAAAATAACCCCAACAAGCAAAACCCCATTCATTCCAATGGCCCCTGTTCACATCTGAGCGTTCTGTCCCCTGAAGCTCAAAAAAAAAAAAATGACATGAGCTTCTTTTTGGGCAGATTGCAGGTTTTTCCTGCTTTTTTTTATTTAATTTTTTTACATTGGTGACCTTTTTGGCCTGTGCAATAACGTGCGACTTTCTCGCCTGAAAACAATACTGTGAATGCAGCTTCACTTTCAATGATGATGGTAAACGGGACCAATAGAGAGGGGTGAATCTCCCTAACGGGGGGACACAGCAATAAAAACTGACAGGGGTTCTAATCCCTCTCCCCTCTATCCAAAACTAAAAAAATAAATAAAATAGTTTTGTCCCCCTCCCGCCGCGCTCCGGTGCCCCCCGCCGCTTTCCAGAGCCGACGGCAGTGGCGGAGGCGATCAAATCCTTTCCCTAGCCGCTTCCCGACCGGCACACGCTGATATACATCGGCAGAATGGCACAGACAGGCATAAGGGCGTATATATACATGTCCCCTTTAAGATGCCGCCGTGCCATCGCGCCGGTCGGGACCCCCGTGAGGCCGGTCGTCTCACGGGAAGGCTGAACGGGGAGATGCGGAAATAAACAGCATCTCCCCGTTCTGCCTAGCAACTAGTGACGCCGATCTCTGCTCCCTGTGATTGGAGCAGAGATCAGCATTCACTAGCTGACAGCCCCGCCCCCCCCACAGTAAGAAACACACCCCTAGGCATACTTAACCCCTACACTGCCACCTAGTGGTTAACCCCCTTCACTGCCAGTGTCATTTACACAGGAATCAATGCATTTAAATATCACTGATTGCTGTATAAATGACAATGGTCCCAAAAATGTCCGATGTGTCCGCCATAATGTCGCAGTCACAAAAAAATCGCTGATCGCCGCCATTACTAATAAAAAAAAAAAATATTAATAAAAATGCTATAAATCTATCCCCTATCTTGTAAACGCTATAACTTTTGCAAACCAATCAATAATCGCTCTTTGCGATTTTTTTTTTTTTACCAAAAATATGTAGAAGAATACGTATCGGCCTAAACTGAGGAAAAAAAAATGTTTTTTATATATTTTTTGGGGGATATTTATTATAGCAAAAAATAAAAAAGAATGTTTTTTTTTTTTTTCAAAATTGTCGCTCTTTTTTGTTTATAGCGCAAAAAATAAAAACCGCAGGGGCGATCAAATACCACCAAAAGAAAGCTCTATATGTGGGAAAAAAAGGACGTCAATTTTGTTTGGGAGCCACGTCGCACGACCGCGCAATTGTCAGTTAAAGCACGCAGTGCCGAATCGCAAAAAGGGGCCTGGTCCTTTGGCTGCAAATTGGTCCGGGGCTGAAAGTGGTTAGCCTGACATGGAGATGAGTGACGGGGAAGATGGCCCCACCCCTCTCCATATCATTGCAGGACTGAAGCAACGTCAAAATGGGAAATTATTTTTTTTTTTTTTTAAATGACGACTTTTTTATTTTTTTATTTTATTGCATTTTAGTGTAAATATGAGATGTGAGGTCTTTTTGACCCCCCCAGATCTTATATTTAAGAGGCCCTGTCATGCTTTTTTTCTATTACAAGGGCTGTTAAGTCCCTTGTAATAGGAATAAAAGTGACACAATTTTTTTTTTTGAAGAACAGTGTTAAAATAAAAGGTAAAATAAATAAGAAAAAAAAAATGTAAACGCGCCCCGTCCCGCCGAGCTCGCGCGCAGAAGCGAATGCATACGTGAGTAGCGCCCGCATATGAAAACGGTGTTTAAACCACACATGTGAGGTATCACCGCGATCGGTAGAGCGAGAGCAATAATTCTAGCTCTAGACCTCCTCTGGAACGCAAAACATGTAACCTGTAGAATTTTTTAAATGGCGCTTATGGAGATTTTTAAGGGTAAAAGTTTGTCGCCATTCCACGAGCGGGCGCAATTTTGAAGCGTTGACATGTTGGGTATTAATTTACTCGGCGTAACATTATCTTTCACAATATATAAAAAAAAAATTTGGCTAACTTTACTGTTGTCTTATTTTTTTAATTAAAAAAAAAATGTGTTTTTTTCCCAAAACTTGTAAGACTGCTGCGCCAATACAGTGTGACAAAGTATTATTAGATTGTAAGCTCTTCTGAGCAGGGCCCTCTTAACCCTCTTGTATTTTATTGTATTATAACTGTTTTGTCTCCCTTTTTATATTGTAAAGCGCTGCGTAAACTGTTGGCGCTATATAAATCCTGTAATAAATAAATAAAGTATTGCAACGTCCGCCATTTTATTCGCTAGGGTTTTTTCGAAAAAAAAAAATAAAATTGTTTGGGGGTTCTAATTTAATTTTCTATCAAAAAAAAATGTTAACTTGTAAACAACAAATCTCAGAAAGAGGCTCGGTCCTTAAGTGGTTAACATGCATGAATGCATCGCAAATGTGCACGAGCGAGCGCACAATTTGTGCACGAGCGAGCGCAAAAATGTGTGGATGCAACTTGGTAAAAAAAAAAATGTAATCCAAAAAAAAAAGTTCTATCTACGTGTAAGTGGGATGAAAATCCCCAGAAATGTACGTGCAGAAAACGCACAGCAAACACGCTTTGTGGTGTAAATGAGCCCTAAAAAGATACGAGATGCGACAGCGATACATCATCTAAAATAAATAAAAGTCTTATGGTGAAGTCACAGATGGTGACAGACGTTTTACTGCATGGTAACCTATCCGTCACCGCAGGGATACAATTGTTTCCTGTGTGTCCCATTTACACCGCAACACAGCCTGGAGCAGACATGCTGCATTTTATCGCAGCTTAATTGCAGGACAGCTGCCTGACATTGCTGTGTAATGAAGTGTATGTTTTGTACACTTCACATAAAGCTTGTACAAAAAAAAAAAAAAGGAGCAATGTGCTGATTGGTGTATCACTCTGCCCCCTAGTAGCCGGCAATACAGCTGCTGGAGAGCGGAGTCGCTCCGGGGCTGCTCAGCGATTTCATGCAGTTTTAAGTATGAATTTGCCTGAAGACCTGGGAGGGTGTTGTAGGGAGAAGTCCTCGGGGGACGCGGAGATAGTTATGCCGCGTACACACGGTCGGAATTCTCGTCGGAAAAAGCTCTGATGGTTTTCCCGTCGGAATTTCGCTCAAACTGTCTTGCCTACACGCGGTCACACCAAATTCCGACGGTCAGTAACACAGCGGCATAAAACACGTTCTACGGCACTATAAAAGGGAAGTTTAATGCTTCTGAGCATGCGTCAAATTGTTTCCGAGCATGCGTCGGAATTTTGCGTGTCGGAATTGCATACACACGATCGGAAAATCCGATAGAAAGGTTTTCCGGCGGAAAAATTGAGAACAGGTTCTCAATCCAAAGTCCGTCGGAAATTCCGACAGAAAAAGACCGATGGGCGTACACACGGTCGGAAAATCCGTTGAAAAGCTCCCATCGGACTGTTTCCATCGGAAATTCCGGCCGTGTGTACGCGGCATTACACTTCTTGTGTTATCTTTATAGATGATGGAAAAAGCCGCTGACACTTTCTTACTTCATCATCCAGATACGTGATATCAGCCGGCTTATTACGCTTCTCTAGAAGTTCCGGTTTCCTGTATAAAAATGGGTTCAGCTGCTTCCAGTCTTAAGCCTCGTACACACCATCAGATCTTCGGCCGGGGATTGTGTGATGACCGGCTGTTGGCCTAAAATCCGACCGTTTAGTGCGCTCCATCAGACAATTTGTCCAATTTTCCCGCCAACAAATGTTGGATGGCAGGCTAGTAAATTTCCGGCGGACAACGTTCTGTTGTCAGATTTTTTCCTTTTTGTCTGTACACAAGTCCGTCGCACAAAAGTCCAAAGTACAAACGCGCATGATTGGAATCAACATTAGCAGAAGGTGCCCAAAGGGTGGCGCTCAAGAGCTTAGAGAGTAATGTACCATTGTCACTAGAACATTTTGGGGTAACAGGGTGATGGAACCCCCCCCAGGAGAATAATATGTGAGGAATGGTGGATACTCCAAATATACAACTGGAGCTGTTTCTGGGAAGAAGAAAGATATTCAGAGATGACATGTAGAGCGGATGTCCTCTGATCTTCATCACTGATGTCCGGCCTCACAATACCACACCGAACGTCCGCTGTGTGTAGAAATTCCGGGAAAAACAAACCTACAAAAATACAGACATGTTACAGATTTCTGCTCTGCAATTACCCAATAGGAGTGTTCAGGTCCAGAGCAAAAAAAAAAGTGGTTTTCGGTGAGTCCTTGCCGACACCTCCATATTTCCAGTACAGAAAAGCGCCGATCTCCACACAAGTGATTGAACCAATCGGATACATTGTGTGTGTGTGGATTTAAAAAAGAATTTTATGTAAAATGCCATAAATCTATCACCTATTTTGTAGACGCTATAACTTTTGCGCAAACCAATATATACGCTTTTTGCAATTTTTTTTTTTTTTACCAAAAATATGTAGAATACAAATCGGCCTAAACTGATGAATACATTTCGTTTTTTTTTTTTTTCTTTTAACCGCTTCAGCACCGCGCCATTTTACCCCCTTCCTTACCAGAGCACTTTTTGCGATTCGGCACTGCGTCGCTTTAACTGACAATTGCGCGGTCGTGCGACGTTACACCCAAACAAAATTGACGTCCTTTTTTTCCCACAAATAGAGCTTTCTTTTGGTGGTATTTGATCACCTCTGCGGTTTTTATTTTTTGCGCTATAAACAAAAGAAGAGCGACAATTTTGAAAAAAAAAACACAATATTTTTTACTTTTTGCTATAATAAATATCCATTTTTTTTTAAAAAAAAAATTTATTTTTTTACTCAGTTTAGGCCGATACGTATTCTTCTACATATTTTTGTTAAAAAAAATCGCAATAAGCGTATATTGATCGGTTTGCGCAAAAGTTATAGCGTCTACAAAATAGGGGATAGATTTATAGCATTTTTTTTTTTTTTTTTTTTTTACTAGTAATGGCGGCGATCTTCGATTTTTTTTTCGTGACTGCGACATTGCGGCGGACACTTCGGACACTTTTGACACATTTTTGGGACCATTCACATTTACACAGCGATCGTTGCTATAAAATTGCAGTGATTACTGTGTAAATGTGACTGGCAGGGAAGGGGTTAACACTAGGGGGCGCTGCAGGGGTTAAAATGTTCCCTAAGGTAGTGATTCTAACTGTGGGGGGAGGGGACTCACAAGGGGAGGAGACCGATCGGTGTTCCTCCGTACTGGGATCACATGATCGGTCTCCTCGCCACTGACAGGACGTGGAGCTGTGTGTTTACACCCCATCATTACACACACAGCTCCACGTGGTCCCGCATGGTCCCGTTGCTTTAACGGGCACTCGCACCGGTCCCGAGCGACGCCGCGGGCACGCGCACGTGCCCCCTAGGCGGCAGGGAATGGGAGGACGTCATATGACGCCCACCCAGGATGGGAGATCC
This sequence comes from Lithobates sylvaticus, assembly GCA_028564925.1. Taxonomy (NCBI): domain Eukaryota; kingdom Metazoa; phylum Chordata; class Amphibia; order Anura; family Ranidae; genus Lithobates; species Lithobates sylvaticus. Next base: position 652,291,716 of record CM053026.1, read on the forward strand.
ACCTGCTGGGCGTCATATGTACATGGGCGGGATGTGAAGGGGTTAAATTGTGGATATTTATTATAGCAAAAAATAAAAAATATTGATTTTTTATTTTTTTTTCAAAATTGTCGTTCATTTTTTGTTTATAGCGTAAAAAATAAAAACCGCAGAGGTGATCAAATACCACCAAAAGAAAGCTCTATTTATAGGAAATCTTGTTTGGGTACATTATCGCACGCGCAATTGTCAGTTAAAGCGGCGCAGTGCCAAATTGTAAAAGGTGCTCTGGCCAGGAAGGGGGTAAAATCTTCCGAGGCTGAAGCAGTTAAAGAAACATTTCAATCTATACAGAACAAAGGAATAATCAATTGCCGAAAGTCTCAGCAAAGAATAATAAAGGATAAACACGCAAACAATACAAAGCAGATGAAAAAAAGAAAACAGAATTTTATGAAATGTATTTGGAAAGGAGGGGATAGTATTTCGGTTTGTCTGTTACAATAATGTGTTGGAGCTCCACCAATCACAGCAGATCACAAATTATATCCATCAACAGATGTTTTGTTACCCACCTGATTACCGGCCACTTAAACCCCCTCGTGACCAGACCAATTTTCAGCTTTTGGCGCTGACGCACTTTGAATGACAATTGCGCGGTCACACAACACTGTACCCAAATGAAAATGTTATCATTTTTTTCCCACACATAGAGCTTTCTTTTGGTGGTATTTAATCACAGCTGAGGGTTTTTATTTTTTGCTAAACAAACAAAAAAAAATGGAAAATGAAAAAAAAAAAAAAATCATGTTTAATAGTTTGTTATAAAATGTTGCAAACAGGTAATTTTTCGGCTTCATTGATATGCGCTGATGAGGCGGCACAGGTGGGCACTGATAGGCTGCACTGGTGGGGACAGATAAGTCGCTACTGATGGGGACAGCAAAGATGGCACTGATGGGGACGGATGGGTGGCACCGATGGGTGGCACCAATGGGCACTGATGGATGACACTGATGGGCACTGATAGGCACTGATGAGCACTGATAGGTGCACTGATGAGCACTGATAGGTGACACTGATGAGCACTGTACTGGCACTGATGTGGCACTGTGGGCACTGACACTGATGGCACTGTGGGCACTGACAGATGGCACTGTGGGCACTGACAGATGGCACTGTGGGCACTGACAGATGGCACTGTGGGCACTGACAGATGGCACTGTGGGCACTGACCAATGGCACTGTGGGCACTGACAGATGGCACTGGTAGGCGGCACTTTAATTAGGCAATAGTGGGCACCATGTATTGGGCACATTGCTGGGCACATTGCAGTGAGAGGGACTGATGTCCCTCTCACTGCCGCCGGTGATCGGCTTTTTTTATTTCTCCTGGCGCTGTCAGCGCGAGGAGGAAGAAAAGCCGATTACCGGCTCTGTTATTGTCACATGATCAGCTGTCATTGGCTGACAGCTGATCACGTGGGTAAGGGGTCGGGATCGACCCCTTACTCGGATCTGTGATCCAGCGAGTCTCACAGACTCGCTGATCACAGAGCGCGCCGCGCGCGCCCTTCAGGGGGCGCGCAGGCAGCTCGTGGCCGGGACGACGTCAATAGACGTCATCCCGGCATCTTAGATCCGCGCTGTAGCCGCCATTCGGCTATAGCGTGGATCTCAGGTAGTTAAGCTGTTGAAGTGGTGCGTTTGTTCGCCTCTGGATTCCCAAAATTATACAGCAACGTTTTTTTTGTATTTTATTTTTTATTTTTTGCAGTTTTGTTCAGTTTTGTTCAAACTGCAAATCTTTACATTGCAAAATGATCGTAATGTCCAAAAAAATTGCAAATCCCATTGAAATCTATGGCACAAGGAAATATGGGGATCATCAAACAAAGGGCTTTGGGAGCTTCGCAATTGTCATGGAGAACGTGGACCAATGAAAAAAAAAAAAAGGTCACTACTGATCTAAAAGCTATAGGAAAAGTTTACACATAAAATATAAAGCCCTGAAGTTCATGCCAATTGGCCAGTGCCAACACAGCTTCATAGTTTAGCTCGTGACCTTTGTGTGCCGTGTCTCACTGTCATTTAACCACTTCAGCCCCGGACCAATTGTCAGCTTAAGGACCAGAGGTCTTTTTTCAATTTCGCACTGCACTGCTTTAACTGGTAATTGCGCGGTCATGCAATGTTGTAACCAAACGAAATTTGCGTCCTTTTCTTCCCACAAATAGAGCTTTCTTTTGATGGTATTTGATTGCTTTTGATTTGATTTTGAAAAAAAAAAAAAAGATATTTTCTACTTTTTGTTATAAGAAAAATCTAATAAACTAAATTTTAGTCAAACATTTGGGCCAAAATTTATTCAGCCACATGTCTTTAGTAAAAAAAAATGCCAATAAGCGTATATTTATTGGTTTGCACAAAAGTTATAGCGTCTACAAACTAGAGTACATTTTCTGGAATTTACACATCTTTTAACCACTTCAATACAGGGCTTTTAAACACCCTTCCTTACCAGAGCACTTTTTGCGATTCGGTACTGCGTCGCTTTAACTGACAATTGCGCGGTTGTGCGACGTTACACCCAAACAAAATTGACGTCCTTTTTTTTTTCCCACAAATAGAGCTTTCTTTTGGTGGTATTTGATCGCCCCTGCGGTTTTTATTTTTTGCGCTATAAACAAAAGAAGAGCAACAATTTTGAAAAAAAAAAACACAATATTTTTTACTTTTTGCTATAATAAATATCCCATTTTTTTAAAAAAAAAAAATTTTTTTTTTTCCTCAGTTTAGGCCGATACGTATTCTTCTACATATTTTTGGTAAAAAAAATCGCAATAAGCGTATATTGATCGGTTTGCGCAGAAGTTATAGCGTCTACAAAATAGGGGATAGATTTATTGATTTTTTTTTTTTTTTTTACTAGTAATGGCGGCGATCTGCGATTTTTTTTTTTCGTGACTGCGACATTACGGCGGACACTTCGGACACTTTTGACACATTTTTGGAACCATTCACATTTACACAGCGATCGTTGCTATAAAATTGCAATGATTACTGTGTAAATGTGACTGGCAGGGAAGGGGTTAACACTAGGGGCGCTGTAGGGGTTAATGTGTTCCCTAATAGAAGTGATTCTAACTGTGGGGGGAGGGGACTCAAGTGGAGGAGACCGATCATGTGTTCCTCCGTACTGGGATCACATGATCGGTCTCCTCCTCGCTGACAGGACGTGGAGCTGTGTGTTTACACACACAGCTCCACGGTCCCGCCCGGTCCCGTTGTTTTAACGGGCAATCGGGGGTGCCCGGCGGACATCGCGCCCGCCGGGCACTCGCACCGGGTCCCGAGCGATGCCGCGGCGCGCGCGCGCGCACCCCCCAGGCGGCCGGGAATGCGAGGACGTCATATAACGCCCACCCAGGATGGTAGATCCACCTTGTGGGCGTCATATGACTATAGCGCGGTATTGAAGCGGTTAATTTATGACTGCCTATCTCATTTCTTGAGGTGCTAAAATGGCGGGAAGTACAACCCCCCCCCCCCCCCCCCCCAAATGACCCCATTTTGGAAAGTAGACACCCCAAGCTATTTGCTGAGAGGCATGTTGAGCCCATTTTTTTTTTTTAGTCCCAAGTGATTGAATAAAGACAAAAAATGTATGGGGATACCACATGTGTGGGACTTTTTGGGAGCCTAGCCGCGTACGGGGCCCCGAAACCCAAGCACCGCCTTCAGGATTTCTAAGGGTGCAAATTTTTGATTTCACTCCTCACTACCTATCATAGTTTCGAAGGCCATAAAATGCCAAAATAGCACAAAACCCCCCCAAATGACCCCATTTTGGAAAGTAGACACCCCAAGCTATTTGCTGAGAGGCATGTTGAGTACATGGAATATTTTATATTTTGCCACAAGTTGCGGGAATATTACAAAAAAAAATTTTTTGACCAAAGTTGTCACTAAATTATATATTGCCCACACATGCCATGGGCATATGTGGAATTACACCCCAAAATACATTCTGCTGCTTCTCCTGAGTACGGGGATACCACATGTGTGGGACTTTTTTGGAGCCTAGCCGCATACGGGACCCCGAAAACCAATCACCGCCTTCAGGATTTCTAAGGGCATACATTTTTGATTTCACTCCTCACTACCTATCACAGTTTTGAAGGCCATAAAATGCCAAGATGGCACAAAACCCCCCCAAATGACCCCATTTTGGAAAGTAGACACCCCAAGCTATTTGCTGAAAGGCATGTGGAGTCAATTGAATAATGGGCCCCAAAAACCAAGCACCGCCTTCAGTATTTCTAAGGGTGTAATTTTTTATTTCACTCCTCAATGCCAATCACAGTTTCGAAGGCCATAAAATGCCAAAATAGCACAAAACCCCCCCAAATGACACCATTTTGGAAAGTAGACACCCCAAGCTATTTGTTGAGAGGCATGGTGAGTATTTTACAGCTCTCATTTGTTTTTGAAAATGAAGAAAGTAAAAAAAAAAAAAATTTTTTTTTTTTTTTCTTTTTTCAATTTTCAAAACTTTGTGACAAAAAGCGAGATCTGCAAAATACTCACCATACCTCTCAGCAAATAGCTTGGGGTGTCTACTTTCCAAAATGGGGTCATTTGGGGGGGGGGGGGGGGGGGTTGTGCCATCTGGGCATTTCATGGCCTCCGAAACTGTGATTGGCAGTGAGGAGTGAAATAAAAAAATTACACCCTTAGAAAGCCTGAAGGCGGTGATTGGTTTTTGGGGTCCCGTACGCGGCTAGGCTCCCAAAAAGTCCCACACATGTGGTATCCCCGTACTCAGGAGAAGCAACAGAATGTATTTTGGGGTGTATTTCCACATATAACCATGACATGTTTGAGCAATATATCATTTAGTGACAACTTTTTTTTTGTTTTCTCTTGGGACAAAAAAAAAAAAATGTGATGGGCTCAACATTGCTCTCAGCAAATAGCTTGGGATGTCTACTTTCCAAAATCGGGTCATTGGGGGGGGGGGGGGGGGGGGGGGCCCCCCATGAACTGTCCTGGCATTTTATGCACAACATTTAGAAGCTTATGTCACACATCACCCACTCTTCTAACCACTTGAACACAAAGCCCTTTCTGACACTTTTTGTTTACATGAAAACATTTTTTTTTTTGAAGAAAATTAAGTTGAACCCCTAAACACTAGATATATTGTTAAAGCAAAGGCCCTACAGATTAAAATGGTGGGTGTTGCATTTTTTTTGCCCACACAGTATTTGCGCATCGATTTTTCAAACGCATTTTTTGTGGAAAAAATACACTTTTTTTTTTTATTTTAATGCACTAAAACACACTATATTGCTCAAATTTTTGATGAAATAAAAAAAATATGATCTTAGGCCGAGTACATGGATACCAAACACGACATGCTTTAAAATTGCGCACAAACACGCAGTGGCGACAAACTACATACATTTTTTTAAAAGCCTTTAAAAGCCTTTACAGGTTACCACATTAGATTCACGGAGGAGGTCTACTGCTAAAATTACTGCCCTCGATCTGACCTTCGCGGTGATACCTCACATGCATGGTGCAATTGCTGTTTACATATGACGCCAGACCGACGCTTGTGTTCGCCTTTGCGCAAGAGAAGGGGGGGGGGGGGGGTGTTTTTTTTTTTTTTTTTTTTTTTTTTTTTTTTTTTCTAGGTTTTTTTTTTTATTTTTAAAATTTTTCTTCCATTTTTTTTCTTTGTTATCATTTTTATTTTTATATCAGGGAATGTAAATATCCCCTATGATAGCAATAGGCAGTGACAGGTACTCTTTTTTTGAAAAAATTATTAGACCCTAGATCTTTCCTCTGCCCTCAAAGCATCTGACCACACCAAGATCGGTGTGATAAAACGCTTTGCCAATTTCCCAACGGCGCTGTTTATATCCGGGAGGGGGGACATTCCCTCCCACTGCTTGTAAAAGCAGTCTAGAGGCTAATTTAACGCTAGAATTGTTTTTACATGAAAGCCGATCACTGGCTGAAAAGAATGATACCAGGATGATACCTAAACCTGCAGGCATCATTTTGGTATAACCATTCAAAGTCCAGCAACATACTGGACATATATTGTAACCTTTTTTTTTCATGCAGCCTCTTGGCTGAACGAAAAAGAGAGATTGATCGGTGGGTATGCCCACCATTAGAATACCTCCCTTCATCCACCCACTTCTAATGATGGGCATACATGCACCATTTATATATGCCAAAGCATGGGGGCATCATCCCGCAAAAGTTATGCCGCGTACACACGGTCTGACTTTTCCACGGGCAAGCCTCCATCGGAATTTCGACCGTATGTACGTGGCATTAGGAGCCAATCGCTCCTCCGCCCCTGCTGCCCCCATGCTTCAGCATATATGCTCTCTTTTTTTTTTTAACTGTGGTGGTGAAATCACCTCCTACAGCGTTGGAGTCGTGGCTTTATGTATCGTGGGAGCAAACGCTGTTGCTGTCAAGATAAATAAATCCGCGCTGCAACTGAATGGCGTACCTGCTAAGCAAATTATGGTTAACATTAAAACAAAGTAACATTACAGTATAACAGTAAGACCTTGCCATACCATACCTGCAAAGCAAATACCAAAAAAAAACATAGTAAAAAATAAAACATTTTTTTAACGCAACCGGTTCCTAAAATATATATATGCCGAAGCATGGGGGCATCCTCCCGCAAAAAAGTTATGCCACGTACACATGGTCGGACTTTTACACGGGCAAGCCTCCGTCGGAATTTCGACTGTATGTACGTGGCATTAGGAGCCAATCGCTCCTCCGCCCTCTGCTGCCCCCATGCTTCGGCATATATGCTCTTTTTTTTATTTAACTGTGGTGGTGAAATCACCTCCTACAGCGTTGGAGTCGTGGCTTTATGTATCGTGGGAGCAAACGCTGTTGCTGTCAAGATAAATAAATCCGCGCTGCAACTGAATGGCGTACCTGCTAAGCAAATTATGGTTAACATTAAAACAAAGTAACATTACAGTATAACAGTAAGACCTTACCATACCATACCTGCAAAGCAAATACCAAAAAAAAACATAGTAAAAAATAAAACATTTTTTTAACGCAACCGGTTCCTAAAATATATATATGCCGAAGCATGGGGGCATCCTCCCGCAAAAAAGTTATGCCACGTACACATGGTCGGACTTTTACACGGGCAAGCCTCCGTCGGAATTTCGACCGTATGTACGTGGCATTAGGAGCCAATCGCTCCTCCGCCCCTGCTGCCCCCATGCTTCGGCATATATGCTCTTTTTTTTTTTTTAACTGTGGTGGTGAAATCACCTCCTACAGCGTTGGAGTCGCGGCTTTATGTATCGTGGGAGCAAACGCTGTGCTGTCAAGATAAATAAATCCGCGCTGCAACTGAATGGCGTACCTGCTAAGCAAATTATGGTTAACATTAAAACAAAGTAACATTACAGTATAACAGTAAGACCTTGCCATACCATACCTGCAAAGCAAATACCAAAAAAAAACATAGTAAAAAATAAAACATTTTTTTAACGCAACCGGTTCCTAAAATATATATATGCCGAAGCATGGGGGCATCCTCCCGCAAAAAAGTTATGCCACGTACACATGGTCGGACTTTTACACGGGCAAGCCTCCGTCGGAATTTCGACTGTATGTACGTGGCATTAGGAGCCAATCGCTCCTCCGCCCCTGCTGCCCCCATGCTTCGGCATATATGCTCTTTTTTTTTTTTTAACTGTGGTGGTGAAATCACCTCCTACAGCGTTGGAGTCGTGGCTTTATGTATCGTGGGAGCAAACGCTGTTGCTGTCAAGATAAATAAATCCGCGCTGCAACTGAATGGCATACCTGCTAAGCAAATTATGGTTAACATTAAAACAAAGTAACATTACAGTATAACAGTAAGACTCTATATACCCCTGTCCCCTCTCTCTCTCCCTGCCCCCCCCTCTCTATCCCCTGCCCCCCCTCTCTCTCCCTGCCTCCCTCTATCTCCCTGCCCCCCCTCTAGTTCCCCCCCCCCCCCCTCTCTAGTTCCCTCCCCCCCCTCTAGTTCCCTCCCCCCCTCTAGTTCCCTCCCCCCCCTCTAGTTCCCTCCCCCCCCTCTAGTTCCCTCCCCCCCCCCCCCCCCCCCCTCTAGTTCCCCCCCCCTCTCTAGTTCCCTCCCCCCTCTAGTTCCCTCCCCCCTCTCTAGTCCCCCCCCTCTAGTTCCCTCCCCCTCTCTAGTTCCCTCCCCCCCTCTCTAGTTCCCCCCCTCTAGTTCCCTCCCCCCTCTCTAGTTCCCTCCCCCCCCTCTAGTTCCCCCCCCCCTCTAGTTCCCTCCCCCCCTCTAGTTCCCTCCCCCCTCTAGTTCCCTCCCCCCCCTCTCTAGTTCCCTCCCCCCCCTCTAGTTCCCTCCCCCCCTCTAGTTCCCTCCCCCCCTCTCTAGTTCCCCCCCCTCTAGTTCCCCCCCCCCCCCTCTAGTTCCCTCCCCCCTCTCTAGTTCCCTCCCCCCCTCTAGTTCCCCTCCCCCTCTCTCTAGTTCCCTCCCCCCCCTCTAGTTCCCTCCCCCCCTCTAGTTCCCTCCCCCCCTCTCTAGTTCCCTCCCCCCTCTCTAGTTCCCTCCCCCCTCTCTAGTTCCCCCCCCCCCTCTAGTTCCCTCCCCCCCCTCTAGTTCCCCCCCCCTCTAGTTCCCCCCCCCTCTCTAGTTCCCTCCCCCTCTCTAGTTCCCTCCCCCCCTCTCCCTGATCTGATTCTTCTGACTCATCTGATTCTTCTGACTCATCTGATTCTTCTGATTCATCTGATTCTTCTGACTTTTTCATGTAGAAGCATTTCAAGATGCAGCCAAAGGCATACTGTAATAAAGAAAAGGATTTATTAGTGGATATAACACAGGAGTATCACCTTTCAGCTACATCATATCCTGTCACTTCTGCAATACTTCTCAGTTTAGGACTTTATGTCATTTATGATCTATGTGTTTCCCCAAAAATGCCAATTTTTATCAGGAAGTTTTCTATAGAGGAGGTCGGCCTGCTACGTGCAGCTGCAGGCATCACCCCGGCATATCACTTGAAACCCCAAACATATATATATATACATTAGCGGCTCTTATAGTGGCTATATAACTACCTAAGTAGTATAGTATTATAGAGTACTTACCTTTTTCATCAGACTCCAGCATCCCCGCTTTAGCTTTTTCCAAACATATTTACCACAGCAAGGGCAAATGTAGAAGCAGCCTGCAGCACAACATTTGTCAATTCTATTGCACACAAATCCGCAGCAAGGGCCAGTTGGCGGTATCTTTGTAGACAAAGAATAAGGACTTTTATAGTTCCGTGACACTCCAAGATTCAGATTGCCCTTTTTCTTTTTTCCTTCTGGGGGGAACCAGAATAATCTGGTTTCGCAGATAGATGGTTCCCTTGACTCTTCCCCATTCTCTTCTTCTTCCATCTTTTCTTCTTCTTCCGGCTTTTCTTCTTCTCTTCTTGCTTTCTTGCCCTTCTTTGCCAACATCTTATCTAATTTCAGCCATTTTTTCCATTTCTTGTTTCGGTTACTTGGCCGCACCTCGTCCTCTGTAATTTCTTCATTTTCTACCTTCTTTCCCTCAGTCGGTCGTTCTTCCTGTGTCTAAGAAAAAATAAATAAAACAGGTAAGTAAAAGGACATCTATCTATTACTTTAAGAACCTGTCTAGTGTGTTTTTTTATTGACACTCTTTTCCCTCAGGTGAATGTACTTTATAGACATGTGACTTTCTTCAACCTAATTAACTATAAGTAACCAAGCCATATAACAGGATACTTACTATGGGGATATCCACAGTGGTCTTCTTGATGTTAAGCCCTAAGCCATGTGTGGCTTTCGCCCGCTGTTTTTCAAGGGCCCACTGTTCTACAAGAGCCCACAGTTCTTCAAGGTCCTGCTGTTCGTCAATTGCCCACTGTTGCTGTTTTTCAAGATCCTGATCTTTTTCAAGAGCCTGAGGTTCTTCAAGGGCCCGCTGTTCTACAAGAGCCCGCAGTTCTTTAAGGGCCCGCTGTATTTCCAGGTCGCACTGTTCTTCATGGGTCTGCCGTTTTTTTTGAGCCTGCCATTTTTCAAGAGCCTGCTGTTCTTCAAGAGACGGATGTTCTTCAAGGGCCCGCTGTTCTACAAGAGCCCGCAGTTCTTCAAGGGCCTTCTGTATTTCAAAGTTTTGCTGTTCTTGATTGGTCTGACGTTTTTCAAGAGCCTGCGGTTCTCCAAGGGCCTGCTGTTCTACAAGAGCCCGCAGTTCTTTAAGGGCCCGCTGTATTTCAACGTTTTGCTGTTCTTCATGGGTCTTCCGTTTTTTTAGAGCCTGCTGTTCTTCAAGAGCCTGCTGTTCTTCAAGGGCCCGCTGTTCTACAAGAGCCCGCAGTTCTTTAAGGGCCCACTGTATTTCAAGGTCCCGCTGTTGTACAAGAGCCCGCAGTTTTTCAAGAACACGCTGTATTTCAAGGGCCAGCTGATCTCCAAGGGTCCGCTGTTCTTCAAGGGCCCGCTGTTCCTCAAGGGCCCGCAGTTCTTCAAGGGCCCGCAGTTCCTTAAGGGCCCGCTGTATTTTAAGGGCCCACTGTTCTTCAATTGCCCGCTGTATTTTAAGGGCCTGCTGTATTACAAGGGCCCACTGTTGTTCATGGGCCTGCTGTTTTTCAAGAGCCTGCTGTTTCCCAAGAGCCTTCCATTTTCCAAGAGCCGTACGATTTTCAAGAGCCTGCCGTTCTATAAGAGCCTTCCATTCTTCAAGAGCCCGCCGTTCTTCAAGAGCCAGTTCTTCTTCAAGGGCCTTCCGTTTTTTAAAGGCTTTCTCCCACTGTTCTCCAAGGGTCTGCTTTTCTTCAAGGGCCTGCTGTTTTTCAAGAGCCAGTTGTTCAAGGGCCGAGTTATTTTCAAGAGCCAACTGTTTTGCAAGAGCCAGCCGTTTTTTAAAGGCCAGCTCCCACTGTTCTTTAAGGGCCCGCTCCCACTGTTCTTCAAGGGCCTGCTGTCTTTCAAGGGCTAGCTGTTCAAGGGCCCGCTTATTTTCAAGAACTTGCTGTGCTTTAATGGCCTGCTGTCTTTCAAGGGCCTGCTGTCTTTCAAGGGCCCACTGTTGAAGGGCCCGCTCAATTTCAAGGACCTGCTGTTTTTTATGGGCCTGCCATCTTTCAAGGGACCACTGTTGAAGGGCCCGTAGTTCAAGGGCCCGCTCTTTTTCAGTTTCTTCAAGAGCCCGCTGTTTTTCAATTTCTTCAATGGCCCGCTGTTTTTCACTTTCTTCAATGGCCCGCTGTTTTTCACTTTCTTCAATGGCCCGCTGTTTTTCACTTTCTTCAAGGGCCCGCTGTTTTTCACTTTCTTCAATGGCCCGCTGTTTTTCACTTTCTTCAATGGCCCGCTGTTTTTCACTTTCTTCAATGGCCCGCTCTTTTTCAAGGGACCACTGTTGAAGGGCCCGTAGTTCAAGGGCCCGCTGTTTTTCACTTTCTTCAATGGCCCGCTGTTTTTCACTTTCTTCAATGGCCCGCTGTTTTTCACTTTCTTCAATGGCCCGCTGTTTTTCACTTTCTTCAATGGCCCGCTGTTTTTCACTTTCTTCAATGGCCCGCTGTTTTTCACTTTCTTCAAGGGCCCGCTGTTTTTCACTTTCTTCAAGGGCCCGCTGTTTTTCACTTTCTTCAAGGGCCCGCTGTTTTTCACTTTCTTCAAGGGCCCGCTGTTTCTGAAGTTCTAAAAGATACCGCTCTACTTCAAGGGTCCCATACGTCTTCTGTATTTTTGGCTGTGATCTTGTTTTGCACGTTTTCCTAACTGGTGTGTTAGTCTTTTTTTGCTTGCTATACCCATAACTTTTGAAGTGTATCTTCTGTTTCTTTTCCATCTCCTCTCTATTCATCTTGTCTTTCATTCTCCTCTCTTCCTCTTCTTTCTCCTTCAGTATTTTCTCTCTCTTTCGATTTATCTTCTCCTGGGTCATCTCCTCTCTTATTTTCTGCTTTTCTTCTTTATCCTTCTCTATCTCTCTCTTCATCTTTTGTCTCCCCTCTCGTATTGCTGCCACTGCTTTCCTTTTATCCTCCAAATCTTTCTTCTGCTGTTCCTCCCACTGTTTCTTTCTCCTCTTCTTCTCCTCCTGTGCTGATATTTGAATCTATAAAGAAAAATAAAGACAGTAAAGTTAAGTACAAATTGTAAATTAGAACGCTGCTCAAAATGTTTTTCTTTAGATTTGGATGGAGTGGGGAGAGGGTTCAAATCCTTCAAGGTTTCATTTTTTTTTATGTCCTGACTGGGATAGTTCCTCCTCACTTCCTATCATCTCAGCAAGAGAGGAAGTGAGCAGAATCCCTCCAGTGGAGTCGCTGACATCAGTAACCAAACTGAGGTGCTAAACCTTTCCTATTCCATTTGAAACTGTCTTGCTCGGAGTTCTGCTTTAGTATTATATTATTAAATGTTTTGAAAGCATTTTCTCATGAACCCCTGCACAATGTGTGTAACGCACTTTGGAACCCTGCACTCTGTGTGTAATGTACTCTGGAACACTGCACAATGGGGCTGATTTACTAAGATGAATGCGCTGCGCCGGTTCATACCACAATTGGTGCGCCAGATAAATTATTACTTGAGCGTATGAACCGACGCACAAATAAGCGCAACACATAATATACCGGCGCACCGCGAATAGCGCACGCCATTATCATTAACAGTCCATTCACACATGGGCAACGCGACTTCCAGCGCGACCTACAACATGACTTGGGGAGACTTACAACACAACTTTGGCCAGGCGACTTTAATTAAAAAAAAACAGCATGGGTTCCCCTCCAAGAGCATACCAGGCCCTTCAGGTCTGATATGGATATTAAGGGGAACCCCACGCCAAAAAAAAAAAAAATGGCGTGGGGGTCCCCCTCAAAATCCATACCAGGCCCTTCAGGTCTGGCATGGATTTTAAGGGGAACCCCGTACCAAAAAAAATGGTGTGGAGGTCCTCCTTAAAATCCATACCAGACCCTTATCCGAGCACGCAACCTGGCAGGCCGCAGGAATAGAGGGGATGACAAGAGAGCGGCCCCCCTCCTGAACCGTACCAGGCCCCATGCCCTCAACATTGGGAGGATGCTTTGGGGTCCCTCCAAAGCATCTTGTCCCCATGATGATGAGGACAAGGGCCTCATCCACACAACCCTGGCTGTTGGTTGTGGGGGGGGGGTCTGCGGGCGGGGGGAAAGGGGCTGCTGCCCTGGGCCCAGTCATTGTTGTGGGGCCCAAAGTAGCTGCCCCTTTGAGCCTACACTGCCTGAAAATAGTTGACAAGTGGATTCAGGAGAGCCCAAGAAAATGTTTGCCCAGGGTCCAATCACTATTAAAGATGGCTCTGACCGCGTGTCTAGCTGCAGATAACGGACACAGCGCTTTCCCTCTTTTCCTAAACTATCTGCAACTAAACGTTGTTAATGGTTATGTATGGATAATGACTTTGCATTGTGTGAGTCCGGCTGCTTTTATTGGCCGGTTCCCAGCAGAACGCAGTGCGAGAATCCCACATTTCCAGCACTGCGTTCAAAACGTCATCTGCAGCGGGTGTCAGTGTGTGCCCCCCCAAACACAGGTCACAAACGCAATGCGTTTTCCTGCACCGGATCGCACGGTATAGAAGTACCATGTGATCCGGTTGCTGTGCGTCTTTGGTGCACTACTTCTGGTGCTGTCCGGCGTGCTTCTAGCCCATTCAAATAAGTAGGGTGAGATCGCAGTGCGTGAAATAAATGACCCGCCTTCTATCAGTCTTGTGTGACTCCTCCCCCAATTCTCCCATGTATAGCACTCAGGGCCAGTGTTCTGTCGATATGTGCCCGCCGTCAAAAAGTGTCCGCGCATGCGCAGAATGGAAGGGCACTCCAGCTGCGTTACCGATCAGCTGGAGTGACGTCACCATGCGCATATTGCAGGAGGTTTTTTAGACGGGCGATGCCATTTCAGGGGCACAATTGAAAGTTATGCAAAATGCGGAGGGACACCGTACATGTCATATTGTGCCTCACTGTAAATCCGTGGCACAACAGCGAGGCACAATATGCCAAATACGGTGTCCCTCTGCTGTTTGCATAGCATTAAATTCTGGCCAAGAAATAGTATTGCCCGTCGAAAAAAGGCTCCTACAGCGTGCGCATGTGCTATGGGACGTCACTCCAGCTGCTCGGCAACTCAGCTGGAGCACCCTTCTGTTCCGCACATGCGTGGGCACTTTTTGATGGCGGGTGTTCCGTCAGCTTTGGCGACCCGTCAGAATGTGTAACGGAAGTGACGTTTTGTCGCCCGCCAACTTGGTACACCCCGCACTCCTCCACAGTAAGGGTACACTGAGAAGGGGGCAAGCGGACATCTTGTTACTCCCACCGGTGAAACACAGGCCTTAGAACTCCATGTAAATGTTTAGATGTTGAATTGTAAAAGCAGCGGTGTTCTGTTAGATTAACATACCCCTCGGATCCGGTCTTCCTCTCTCCCTTGATTCCCCCTCCTCTCGTCTTTGTCCACTTCTCTGCTCATTGCTGATTGGTTTTCTTTATCTGAATTTGCTTTTTTTTATGCTTTTTGCTTTTGAATCTATAAAGAAAAATAAAGACAGTAAAGTTAAGTACAAATTTTAAATTAGAACGCTTCTCAAAATGTTTTTCTTTAGATTTGGATGGAGTGGGGAGAGGGTTCAAATCTTTCCAAGGTTTCATTTTTTTCTATGTCCTGACTGGGATAGTTCCTCCTCACTTCCTATCATCTCAGCAAGAGAGGAAGTGAGCAGAATCCCTCCAGTGGAGTCGCTGACATCAGTGACCAAACTGAGGTGCTAAACCTTTCCTATTCCATTTGAAACTGTCTTGCTCGGAGTTCTGCTTTATTATTATATTATTAAATGTTTTGAAAGCATTTTCTCATGAACCCCTGCACAATGTGTGTAACGCACTCTGGAACCCCGCACTCTGTGTGGAACGCATTCCAGAACCCCGCACTCTGTGTGGAACGCATTCCAGAACCCCGCACTCTGTGTGGAACGCATTCCAGAACCCCGCACTCTGTGTGTAACGCACTCCAGAACCCCGCACTCTGTGTGTAACGCACTCCGGAACCCCGCACTCTGTGTGTAACGCACTCCAGAACCCCGCACTCTGTGTGTAACGCATTCCAGAACCCCGCACTCTGTGTGTAACGCACTCCAGAACCCCGCACTCTGTGTGTAACGCATTCCAGAACCCCGCACTCTGTGTGTAACGCACTCCAGAACCCCGCACTCTGTGTGTAACGCACTCCGGAACCCCGCACTCTGTGTGTAACGCACTCCGGAACCCCGCACTCTGTGTGTAACGCACTCCAGAACCCCGCACTCTGTGTGTAACGCACTCCGGAACCTTCTATGGCGTGCGCATGTGCTATGGGACGTCACTCCAGCTACTCGGCAACTCAGCTGGAGCACCCTTCTGTTCTGCACATGCGCGGGCACTTTTTGCGTTCCAACACTGTGGCGATCTGCGCTTGCGCAGAATTTTGTGGAGATTATAATTATACCGAGCGAAGCGAGCCTGCGAGGGGCCTTGTGGCAAAGTGGTGTCTTACAACAGTGTTGGAACGCATATGGCGTCGTCGCGCATGGGCAGTCCAGCGGGTAGCCAAATGTGATGTGTCGCCATATGTGACGCGACAGGCTGTTCTGTCGGATTTGGCAAGCCGTCAGAATGTGTAACGGAAGTGACGTTTTGTCACCACCATCTTGGTACACCCCGCACTCCTCCACAGTAAGGGTACACTGAGAAGGGGCAAGCAGACATCTTGTTACACCAACCAAAGTTTTGCATTTTACACTTTTTTTTAACAGTAAACTGAGTTTATATAGTGAAATACAGGACTTAGAACTCTGTGTAAATGTTTAGATGTTGAATTGTAAAAGCAGCGGTGTTCTGTCAGATTAACAAACCTGTGGGATCAGCAGGCTTGCCGCTGCTTTTAAAATTCAACATCTAAACAGATGGAGTTCCGAGTCCTGTATTTCACTATATAAACTCATTTTACTGTAAAAAAAATAAGTGTAAAATGCAAAACTCTGTGGGTGTAACAAGATGTCCACTTACCCCCTTCTCCCTGTATCTGTACTATTGACGAGTGCGGGGTGTAGCAAGATGGCGGCGATGGACCGTCACTTCCGTTACACATTCTGACGAGTCACCTAATCTGACGGAATACGGGCACATATTGACACAATTCCGGTGTCCCGTCAGCTTAGGCGATCCGTCAGAATGCGTAACGAAAGTGACACACCAATCGGGAACAATCCGCACGTTTCAGTATATTACTGTCTATGTAGTGTAAAAGCTGTGGGAGGAGTTAGGGTGGTAAATTTGGCTATAATAATAATAATATTAATAACTAGAAAAAGCATTTCCTGGAGAAAATGCGTAGGAATGCTGAATAGCATCAAAACTGCCCCATCATATTCCGCTATTATAAATCAGTACATGGTGTGTCTGTGCTCCCCCCCAGTGGCCATCACTGTGTATAAGAGGCTTTGGTAACCATGGAAACCGGGGCCAGCGACCGTTAGACAAACCGCTCTGATCTATAAATAGCCCTGGTATATTGTATCACAGCGCCCCCACCCCCCACAATGTGGTAGACTGGGGTATTGCATTGTATTTTTTATTTTTTTAATGATTTTTTTTTCAAATTTTTTTTTTCTCAAAAATATATAATATATATAACACTTAATAATATGAGGAGCCACTACAAGGACTATTCGCGGATTTATTCCTCATATTTTCTTTATAAAAACACACATTATCATACAATCTACACAGAGCAAATAATTCAGGTCTTACCTCCTTGGTGTCTCAGTAATAACTGTGCCCTGCAAGCCGCTCACCTCTCCTATACCCAAGGCTGGCTATTCACTATGATGTCATTGTGGAACCTGTCATGCCTCATCTGATTGGTCCAAGGAAAACATCAAGCCTTCTGATTGGTGGAAGGAAACAAACATTTTTTTTTTTTTTTTTTTAAATGATGATGTCATGGTGGAACCTGTCACGCTTCATCTGATTGGTCCAAGGAAAACAGCTGCCAAGACAAGCCTTCTGATTGGTGGAAGGAAACAAACATTTTTTTTTTAATTTTTTTTTTTTTTTTTTTTTTTTTTAAATGATGATGTCATGGTGGAACCTGTCACGCTTCATCTGATTGGTCCAAGGAAAACAGCTGCCAAGACAAGCCTTCTGATTGGTGGAAGGAAACAAACATTTTTTTTTGAATTTTTTTTTTTTAAATGATGATGTCATGGTGGAACCTGTCACGCTTCATCTGATTGGTCCAAGGAAAACAGCTGCCAAGACAAGCCTTCTGATTGGTGGAAGGAAACAAACATTTTTTTTTTTTTTTTTTTAAATGATGATGTCATGGTGGAACCTGTCACGCTTCATCTGATTGGTCCAAGGAAAACAGCTGCCAAGACAAGCCTTCTGATTGGTGGAAGGAAACAAACATTTTTTTTTAAATTTTTTTTTTTTTTTTTTTTAAATGATGATGTCATGGTGGAATCTGTCACGCTTCATCTGATTGGTTCAAGGAAAACAGCTGCCAAGACAAGCCTTCTGATTGGTGGAAGGAAACAAACAAGTGTCACAGTGCCCAGTAATGTCAAGTCATCATCCATAGAATTATTATAATAACGATCACCTTGTAATACAACCCAACAGACAGGAAAAGGCAAAATGTCATGTTGTGTATATAGATAGAAAGAGCAAAATGTTGTGTATATAGATAGAAAGAGCCGAATTATATCTGACATTTATTACAGGAAAAATCAGCATTTTATTCCTAGAAAATGACCCCTCCACCACAAGCCCGCCCCCCTTTTCTCCTCATTACAGCCTATTGTACATCCAAGTCCCCGCCCACCCTCATCACAGCTTATTATACATCTAAGTCACCTCCCTGGTCCAGCCCACCCTCATCCCAGCCTATTGTACAGCCAAATCAGCTTTAGTCTCTGGCCACGCCTACCCTCTTCCTAGCATAGTCACTTCCCTGGCTCCGCCTCCCTCCTCCGCTTCTACTAGTATAACAGCGTGCTGTGCAACCAAACTTTCCGCCCACCCTAATCCCAGCCTATTATACATCTAAGTCACCTCCCTGTCCCCGCCCATCGTGCAACCGAATCACCTTAGTTGTCCCCGCCCACCCCGATCGCAGCCTATTCATGAACAGAATCGCCTCTCTGCCCCGCCCACGGCGCAACCAAACCAGTCTAACCTATCACATCCCGCGCGACAACCACCCCCGTGCCTGCCAGACTCCACCCCCTCCCGATCACATTCACATCATTGACCCAGGCGCGGGGCATTCTGGGAGTGTTGGTCCACCATGGACGGTGATTTGGGCTCTTCCCGGCTCTGAGGTGACTGAGAACTCCGCCAACAAATCTGTCCCTCTCCGCTACCCGAGTACCGGGCCGTCCGTGTGTGTGAGTGCCGGGACACCAACTACTCCGGGGTGAGTCCTCCCGGGTGTACGGAGGGGGGAAGGGTTCTTTGGGGGTCTCTTCGTCCATTATTCGGTCTTCAAAGGTGGAAGGGGACTGGGGGGGGGAGGACCCTAAAGGTGGAAGGGGACTGGGGGGGGGGGGGAGGACCCCAAAGGTGGAAGGGGACTGGGGGGGGAGGACCCCAAAGGTGGAAGGGGACTGGGGGGGGGGGAGGAGGACCCCAAAGGTGGAAGGGGACTGGGTGGGAGGATGACCCCAAAGGTGGAGGGGGACTGGGGGGGGGGAGGACCCCAAAGGTGGAAGGGGACTGGGGGGGAGGACCCTAAAGGTGGAAGGGGACTGGGTGGGAGGATGACCCCAAAGGTGGAGGGGGACTAGGGGAGAGGAGGACCCCAAAGGTGGAAGGGGACTGGGGGGGAGGACCCCAAAGGTGGAAGGGGACTGGGTGGGAGGATGACCCCAAAGGTGGAGGGGGATTGGGGGGGGGGAGGACCCCAAAGGTGGAAGGGGACTGGGGGGAGGACCCCAAAGGTGGAAGGGGACTGGGTGGGAGGATGACCCCAAAGGTGGAAGGGGACTGGGGGAGGAGGACCCCAAAGGTGGAAGAGGACTGGGGGGAGGAGGACCCCAAAGGTGGAAGGGGACTGGGGGGGAGGAGGACCCCAAAGGTGGAAGGGGACTGGGGGGAGGAGGACCCCAAAGGTGGAAGGGGACTGGGGGGGGGAGGACCCTAAAGGTGGAAGGGGACTGGGGTGAACGTTACTGTTTCTTTTTTTTGTGTATTTTTTTTCCCCAAAAAATTGCATTTGAAAGAGCGCTGGGCAAATACCATGTGACATAAAATATTGCAGCAATTGCCATTTTATTCCCTAGGGACTCTGCTAAAATTATGTATGTGTGTGTTTTGGGGGTTCCAAGTGAAAACAGAAGTGTCAGAAAAAGATTTAGACTTTAAGTGGTTAAAGCGGAGGATCACCCCAAAGGTTGAAGGGGACTGGGGGGGAGGAGGACCCTATAGGTAGGCCTAGAGTAAGACTTACCTATAGGTAGTGGAAATATCTCAAGTGAATATTTCACTTGTAGTCCGCCGGAAGTCACTACTGCGCAGGGAAGAAACGAACCTAAAGGCCGTTTCTTCCCTAGCATATGCCGTAGGTCGTGGCTCCCGTGCGCATGCGTGGGAGTGACGTCACAGAGCATGGCAAATCACAGAGCCGGAGTCCACGGCCCCGAAGAAAGAGGGCAAGAAGATGGACGCTGCCCAAGGGGACGCCGCTGGATTCTTTTGCAGGTAAGTGGTACATAATGGGCTAGTATGCGATGCATACTAGCCCATTATGCTCTTCATTTGCAGGCTATACAGGGAGAAGAAGAGGAAGTAAAACCCATCAGGGTTTACTTCCTCTTTAAGACTGGTGTGGCGGTAATCAGGGATTCTGACTGGTGACTGTGTTTAACCACTTGCCTCCCGGGCACTTTCACCCCCTTCCTGCCCAGGCCAATTTTCCACTTTCAGCGCTCTCACACTTTGAATGACAATTGCCCCGCCATGTAACACTACCCATATGACGGGTTTCATTTTTTTTTCACACAGCTAGAGCTTTCCTTTGGTGATTTATTTAATCACCACTTCTTCTTTTTTTCTTTTTTTGTGAAATGAACAAATAGACAAATTGTGAAGCAAAAAAAATAAAACTTATTTTTTTCATAGTTTGTTATAAAATGTTTCAAACAGGTCATTTTTCTGCATTGATGGGGCTGCACCGATAGGTGGCACTGATGGGAGCTGATTGGCAGCCCTTGATGGGTACTGTTGGGGCTGCACTGATAATTGGTGCCCTGATTATCAGTGTAGATGTCCCTTTACCAGAAGCCATTTATCGTCTCACGTGAGGAAAGGAGTGCTGAGTCCCATCGTGATCATTGGGGGGGACGTCGTATGGCGGCCCCCCCAGCAAAGTAAACTCGTGCTGTAGCCATCATTCAGCTATAGCGCGGGCAGGTGATGGTTAAAGAGGTGTGTCCCTTAAAATAAAAAAATGTAAAAGTCAGCAGCTACAAATACTGGGTCCAGCGATGCGGGGGGGGTCGAAGCTCCGAGAGCCCCCCGATCCGCTCGGCGGCGCCGGCATTGCAACTGTGGGCACCCGGCTGCGGCTTCACAGCCGGGCACCCACTGCGCATGCGCGAGCGGCGCCGTGATTGGCCGCACAGTCATCTCGGACACGTGACAGGTCCCAGATGACCGGGGAGCCCTTCCTGCGCCAAGGGGAAGTGATGTCACCAGCCTAGGCAGGAGGCAGACTACGAGGGACCCCATAGCAACAGGCATTTAGAGGTAAGTAAAAAAAATATATATATTTTTCCAATTATTATTTTTTATTTTATAAATTTTTTAGGATTTTTAAGCCTTTTTTTATTTTTTTAGGGGGAAATACCACTTTAAAATAATATATAATTAATATATAATTAATTTTTTCCCCCCACTTTGAGTTCATAGCCATGACATGATTCCCCTCGGGTACCAGGAGCTGGCACCATGTGTGCGCTGCGTGCCCGTTGCCTGAATGACATGCCTGTACGTGATCCAGCCTGCCCGTGCCGCCGTAATTTTACTGTGGACAGGCAGCAACCAGTCAAAGGCGGGCTACCGGTGTGAATTTGAAATTTGCATGATTCCCGCCCCCCCCCCCATCAACACAGACAGTGCTGCCAGGGGATTCCCTCCTGCAAATCTATTGTATGTTCTGGTGGGGTGGGGGGAGGGGGGGGTGACTGTGAGCAGGAGAAGCCAGTGATTATTGCTAGCGATAATCACAAGGTAATCAAAGGTAATCTGGCGGGATCGATCAACTTCGTACGTTCAGCCTGCATGCGCACGGTTCAAATCTCAGCTGGTTCCTGCTGACCCGGCCGAGAGTTGAACCGTCTATGGCTGGCTTAAGCCTAAACCTGCCCCCCCCCCCCCCCATTCTAACTACCCTGTAGAAGGGAAGATGCCTATTCTGAAGTCCCTCTGGTCTGGTCACATGATCAGGTCCCAGCACCGGCTGCAGGGGAGATGAGCGACAGCCGCCAATGGATGCCCCACAGTAAGCCTACGGGTGACGTCGCTGACCAGGCTCTGCAGCCGTTGTCGGCGGTTTCACCTCTTCACTGGAGAGATCACGTGACCAGACCGGAGCAACTTCAGATTAGGCAAGTATACAGATCTTTCCTTTTTGAAGGGGTAGATCAAATAGGGCTTAGTATAGGGGGAGGGGGGTGCAGGTTTTAGCTTCATTGGATATTGATTTGCCTTCCGCTTTAGGCAACTGAATTTGGAGAAGTGCCAAGTGTCCTTCAGGACTCCAGGCGTAGCCGGCGTGGGGAAGGTCCTCTGTTGGCAAAGGCCGAGTATTTTATGGTCATCTCAGGAATTACTCAGCATTGGTGTATATGGACACACCAGGTGGCTGTAGGACTGTATTAGTATCTGGCCATAAGTGGGTTGTCCAGCCAAGGGTGCCCATTGGTGTTCTATAAGTTCTTTCAGGAAATTGGTGTGTTTGTTACGGCCTCTTATCCTGTGATGAAAGGTATTTCTCGCCTAGTAAAATGATCGGCTATTGAGTGCTTCTTCAGCATTCGTCAGGGCCGGGACATCCACCAGGACCTAATGCACACACCCCCGAGGACATGTCATGGGGGTTCCTTTGATGTCCTTCATGACTTTGGAGGTTCTCATGTATCCAGGTCATGGTTTATCTAGTAGGCATTGGTCACAATTCAGCCGGACTTGTTCTATAATGTTGAGGATACCTCTTCTTCTTCTTCTTCTTCAAGACTCTTCTTCAGTTTTTAGACGTTTGCTTTTCTCTGATGGTTGGATGAAGGTGTTGGTGCTCCGTGTTTGGATAGAAGTGTCGGGGAATGTCCTCATGATATGAGAACTGAGGAAGTGGCTTGGAGAAGCTGCAAAACCTCTTCAACGTGGCATAAGAAGTTCTGTTCAATGTGACTAAATACTACTGGAGATGTCCATGTATGTAACAACAATACAGTGGGGGGAGGACTAGAGCCACCGTTGCTGGTGCCAGTGGGGGGGGGACTAGAGCCCCGTTCCTGGTGCCAGTGGGGGGGGGGGGGACTAGAGCCCTGTTGCCGGTGCCAGTGGGGAGGACGAGGACTAGACCCCCGTTGCTGG
The DNA here is from genome assembly GCA_028564925.1 of Lithobates sylvaticus. Classification (NCBI taxonomy): domain Eukaryota; kingdom Metazoa; phylum Chordata; class Amphibia; order Anura; family Ranidae; genus Lithobates; species Lithobates sylvaticus. The sequence continues at coordinate 652,314,437 of CM053026.1, forward strand.
TGCCAGTGGGGGGGGGGGGGACTAGAGCCCCATTGCTGGTGCCAGTGGGGGGGGAGGACTAGAGCCCCATTGCTGGTGCCAGTGGGGGGGGGACTAGACCCCCGTTGCTGGTGCCAGTGGGGGGGGGAGGACTAGACCCCCGTTGCTGGTGCCAGTGTGGGGGAGGAGAGTCACTTAAATAGGAGCTGCTTGACACAGTAAGGTCCACCAGAAGATCCTTAAAAGCTACACATCATGCCGAGACCCAAAGAAATTCAGGAACAATTGAGAAAGAAAGTAATTGAGATCTATCAGTCTGGAAAGGGTTATAAAGCCATTTCCAAAGCTTTGGGAATCCAGCGAACCACAGTGAGAGCCATTATCCACAAATGGCGAAGACATGGAACAGTGGTGAACCTTCCCAGGAGTGGCCGGCCGCCCAAAATTACCCCAAGAGCGCAGCGACGACTCATCCAAGAGGTCACAAAAGACCCCACAACAACGTCCAAGGAACTGCAGGCCTCACTTGCCTCAGTTAAGGTCAGCGTTCATGCCTCCACCATCAGGAAAAGACTGGGCAAAAATGGCCTGCATGGCAGAGTTCCAAGGAGAAAACCACTGCTGAGCAAAAAGAACATCAAAGCTCGTCTCAATTTCTCCACAACACATCTTGATGATCCCCAAGACTTTTGGGACAACATTCTGTGGACCGATGAGACAAAAGTGGAACTCTTTGGAAGGTGTGTGTCCAAGTATATCTGGCGTAGAAGGAACACTGCATTTCAGAAAAAGAACATTATACCAACAGTAAAATATGGTGGTGGTAGTGTGATGGTCTGGGGCTGTTTTGCTGCTTCAGGACCTGGAAGACTTGATAGGAACTATGAATTCTGCTGTCTACCAAGAGATCCTGAAGGAGAATGTCCGACCATCTGTTCGTGTACTCAAGCTGAAACGAACTTGGGTTCTGCAGCAGGACAATGATCCTAAACACACCAGCAAGTCCACCACCGAATGGCTGAAGAAAAACAAAATGAAGACTTTGGAGTGGCCTAGCCAAAGTCCAGACCTGAATCCTATTGAGATGTTGTGGTATGACCTTAAAAAGGCCGTTCATGCTCGAAAACCCTCTAATGTAACTGAATTAGGACAATTCTGAAAAGATGAGTGGGCCAAAATTCCTCCAGGACGCTGTAAAAGCCTCATTGCACGTTATCGCAAACGCTTGGTTGCAGTTGTTGCTGCTAAGGGTGGCCCAACCAGTTATTAGGTTTAGGGGGCAATCACTTTTTCACACAGGGCCATGATGGTTTGGATTTTTTTTCACCTTTAATAATAAACACCTTCATTTACAAATTGCATTTTGTGTTTACTTGTGTTGTCCTTGACTATTGTTTAAATTGGTTTGATGTTCCGAAACACTTCAGTGTGACAAACATGCAAAGGAACAGGAAATGAGGAAGGGGGCAAACACTTTTTCACACCACTGTAAGTGATCTCACACTGCAAATAGATATGTAAATAGGGGGGTATGTGGCGCTAACCACTATATAGATAACCTCTGGGAACTCTTCAGGCGTGTAAATTCCAAAAGATGGGTGACCTTATGTATAACTTGATCAATTTTACATAAAATGCAAATATCATATATGAATGGAAAAACAATATTTCAACAAATGACAATATCTTCTATAGCAATAAATAAATATATAAAATGTGAATAAATAAGTGCAGAAGTGTGATCAATAAATATGACCAATAAGAGTGCGCTGGGATAAAAAATCTTTTAAAATGGATATCAATGTTATAATATGGTAAATAAATGACCATTAAGAACGTGCTGAGATAAAATCTTCACTGATGACGATAAAATATTGTGATGTACAATCCCAGGCAATGTGATAAATGAACTAAAATAAGATAAATGGACTAAAATAAGAAGGAAGTGCCTTCTGTGAATATAAAACATAAGAATCTAAAGTGCAACGTGCAAAAACGGTGAGAAAGACCAAAATGCTGGTCTAAGAAGTGCAAGAAGAAATAAATAAGTATACGTGCATAAACATCTGTAATAGCAGCAATGACTGTAATAAGTGATTCAGACTAAATCACTGTTGAGGTAATTCATTAAATGAGGAGAATCCTCAGAAGAAAGAGGATCAGCTCAGTGGTGCACTACAAATAACAAGCTTGTAGTAAAAAATTTGCACAGGAATGGCAACAGGGCAAAAATGCCATAACAGTCCATTTTATGAATGGAAATTCTTGATAAGTGTAAAACACTTTTATTTGTAGTGCACCACTGAGCTGATCCTCTTTCTTCTGAGGATTCTCCTCATTTAAATATTTATTGCTATTGAAGATATTGTCATTTGTTGAAATATTGTTTTTCCATTTAGATATGATATTTGCATTTTATGTAAAATTGATCAAGTTATACATAAGGTCACCCATCTTTTGGAATTTACACGCCTGAAGAGTTCCCAGATGTTATCTATATAGTGGTTAGCGCCACATACCCCCCTATTTACATGACATGTTTTTTTTTTTTTTAAATAACAAACGATCCTTTACCATCACTGGTAACAGGCTGGTGGTGCTGCATGACAGGGTTGTGTGAATGTTAGGTCTTGATAGACAGAACTACAAATCCTTGGACAGCTGCAATGGGAGAGACCGGCACCAGAAGCGATGTAGAGAAGGTGTCTTAACCGCTTCCCGACCGGCTCATGTACATATACGTGAGCAGAATGGCACGGGCAGGCAAAATCCCGTACCTGTACGGGGTTTTTTAAATGCCTGCCCATGGGTCGCGTGCGCGCCGCTAGCGGCGCGCTCGCGACCCGGTTGGGAGCTCCGTGACCCCGGCCACGGGACCAGCGGACCCGATCGCCGCTGGTGTCCCGTGATCGGGTCACGGAGCTGAAGAACGGGGAGAGGTCTGTGTAAACAAACCTCTCCCCGCGCTTCCTACTCTGCCTGTCATTGATTGGCTGTTCCCAGTCATCGGGAAAGCCGATCAATGACGTCAGACGTCAGCCCCGCCCCCTAATGTAAAAAAAAACACACGCGTCACAGCCCATAACCCCTCCCCTCCCCCTAGTGGTTAACCCCTTCACTACAACTGTCATTTATACAGGAATCAATGCATTTAAATAGCATTGATTGCTGTATAAATGACAATGGTCCCAAAAATGTGTCAAAAATGTCCGATGTGTCCGCCATAATGTCGCAGTCACAATAAAAATCGCTGATCGCCGCCATTACTAGTAAAAAAAAAAAATATTAATAAAAATGCTATAAAACTATCCCCTATTTTGTAAACGCTATAACTTTTGCGCAAACCAACCAATCAATAATCGCTAATTGCGATTTTTTTTACCAAAAATATGTAGAAGAATACGTATCGGCCGAAACTGAGGAAAAACATATTATTTTATTATATATTTTTTGGGGATATATATTATAGCAAAAAGCAAAAAATATTGAATTTTTTTCAAAATTGTCGCTCTATTTTTGTTTATAGCGCAAAAAATAAAAACCGCACGGGCGATCAAATACCACCAAAAGAAAGCTCTATTTGTGGGAAAAAAAGGACGCCAATTTTGTTTTGGAGCCACGTCGCACGACCGCGTAATTGTCAGTTAAAGCAACGCAGTGCTGAATCGCAAAAAGGGGCCTGGTCCTTTGGCTGCCAATTGGTCCGGGGCTGAAATGGTTAACAAGGGGTTGTAAAGTCGGAAGTTTTTTTTTATCTTACCCGAGGTCCCTCTCTGTCCAGCGATGTCCACGCATGTCTCAACTGTCCGAGAGTCTCCCTCCTGGCTGACAGACACAGCAGTAGTGCCATTGGCTGCTGCTGCTGTCAATCAAAGTCAGGTAGCCAATCAGGAGAGAGGGGGGCGGGGCCACGTTGGGCACTGAACAGGAGGGAGGGGCCAGGAGCGCAGCAGAGGGATCTAAGAAGAGGAGGATCAGGGCTGCTCTGTGCAAATCCACTGCAACAGAGCAGATAAGTATAACATGTTTGTTATCTTTATAGAAAAAAAAAAAAAGATGTCCACACTTCTAGGACACTAACAAAAAGAAATAAAGTATGCTGGGAATGGGAAGGGTTATCCTGGGTTGGCCCACATTTTTTTTTTCCCCCAGTGTCCAATCCTCCTGTAGGCAGCAGTATAACCCAAAGGTGAAGAACTCCAGTGTCCCTCAATGGGCTCCAAAAAATGTTTGGACTTTCACTTTAAGAGACATTCCTTTACTGTTCACAAACTGGGTTTCCAAAAACCAACAAAGGCTGGCCTCCGAAACCCAGAGAGCAACGCAGCTGGTGGAGGTTGATTGTGTAAGTGGACGCACCCAGACCTCTGTGGATTCAGTCACTGTAAAGTTGGAAGGACTTGGAATGATGTCCATTTGACTGCAACGAGGATGAGGAAACTCTTAGAGAAGAGTGTGCGAGACACGCCTGTGATCATTGTATGGCTGGTGGAAGGGTGCCAGGGTGTGGGGGCACGCTCTCCTGCCAGCTGAAGGCACACTTCTAGCTGCTGGCTTTATTCAGGACTTGCTTTTACGTCTCTCACTGCAGACAAAACGAAAACGTCCCCAGAGATGGTGGAACAAGCCGACCCGCCATGCACAATTAAACCAACATGGCAGACAATAAAGCTGCTGTAATGTGGTGGCAGATTCATCCAGGTCATCATGAGAAGCACTGGGCCTGAGGTGTCAACCCTGGATGAAGAGGTAAGTGACTGTCACACGTGGTCAGATTCCACGGCCTACTTCTCCAGTCCAAATTAAAACCTTGAGTTTCAGTCACTTCAAATTTTTTTTCTACACCTTCATAGACAAAATGATCATAACAGACCAGCTATAGCAATACAAAGTAACACGAAGGCCAAGTAATCATATAAATAGTGAATAAAGTCCCAAATAAAGGAGCGCTCGTGCCGTTGTATACAAAACAGGCGCTTCACTTCTTCTCAGTGCCTTCGGTGTTCCCAGACAGACACTCACCACAAGTTGTTGACTTACTATTGCTAGTCAGGTGAGTAGCGCTCGTGTTTGGGGGATATACCCCTAAGTCTCCAATGGCTTGTTCCTATGGGTCCTTCTCAGATGGTGTACTCGTCATGCATGCAACTAAAATACCAGGGGGATCTCAGAGTGTAAAACCGTTCGATTTTATTAAAACACATACAGAAATATTGTAAAAAATTCACACTCACATGTATAGGTGCGTATAAGAACCGGCACCGGGTATGTATGGCTTGCAAAGGGAGGGAAAAAATGGGCGTGGCTGTGCATGTGTAGAAAACCAGCATGTGCTCCAACAGGAGGGTATGACATCACCGGAAATGATGCCAGCATGTAGACTACACCTTGACCGGTTTCGTCCTGATTGGACATCTTCAGGAACTTCTTTTGCCCAATCAGGACGAAAACGATTGAGGTGTGGTCTATATGATGATGGAATTTCTGGTCACCAACAGTCCCATTAACTTTAATGGTGATGGGACGGTGACACAACAAGGTGAGGGACGTGGCGGCAGCAGGTGAGTGGATGCCCGCTAACAGGCACTGCCATGATGGACCTTAAATGACAGGTGCTCTTTAAATGGAAGGACTTATTCTTGCCGGTAGTTAGAATCTTTAATATTTGCAAACAAAAGGAAGGTTTCCTATTTAGAATAATAAGCTGTCAGGTTAGAAAAACAGCGATATCAGAACCGATCCAGTCATACAGTTTGTAGTGTACATAGAGTTGCAGAACAATTGGATAAAAGGAATATTCCTGAACTTTGTTTTCTCTCATGGTCACCGTGAAATTGTGTGAATGCATCAATGCAGTGCATGTCATCTCAGCTTGGATTCATTGAATGAGTTTACCAAAAATGTAAATATTGCAGAATATACAGCCTCATATGCTACATAACTAAGCTCCATTTCAACCTAAATAAACTAAATTATTAATGTATCTTAAATAGAAAACTATCTTTAGATAGATTTTTACTCCAAAAGCATTGTAATAAAATGAATTTGATAAATCAAAAAAGTCTGATTTACATAAAAAAAAAAAAAAAATAGATTTTTTTTTATTTTTTTATTTGTTTTAAATTCTTGATTTTTTATCCACCCTGCTTGACCCCAGAAATGAGTTGCACTGCACATTATGTCATTGTAGCAAGAGATACTTGAGAAGTTGGATTGCCAGTGGATGGACAGACCGAGATTTAGATGACAAATGAAACAAAACATGCAAATGCTTCTTCATATGTGCAAATAGATTTAAAGGCCAAGTCCACCTTCTACATCATGTTCCATCCATATTTAGGGTGTTGGGTAAAACATGGTGCCATTGTGGGAAAGCGATTGGCCGTTATCAATGGAAGATAAGTGTGGAGAGCACTGCACTCGCAGACCATTCCTCCAGCTCAGCAACCAACGGCCCATCCCCCGGTACGGAGCTGGAGGAAGAGTCTGCAGGAGCCTGGCATTGGAATGATGGCGGTTACAATGCTTTGCAGGCTCATATGGGGAAAAAAGGTGGAGACATGAGACTGAATAGAGCACAATAGATATAGATACAGACACACAAATACAATAACTTCTATAACCGATAGTCTTCAACAGTTATTCCAAATAAAGACAACCTATTGGTCCACCAACTCTGATTACAATAAAAAGGTGGTACAGGAAGTCTTCCACACATGGGCAGGTATCGGGGCGGCTGTCAATCATGCGTCTCAGTCATATATAGACTGAAGAATACTTACCTCCCCCGCTGCCAAACACAACTCTGATCCAGAGAATTCCCCCCACCCTGAATTTTGCTTTGTTACTCATATTGATCCCCATTGTCCCTACTGTATCCTGTGGATGGGTGGAGACTAGAGTGACGAACCAATGAGAGTTGTGGGGAGCCAGAAGAGTGACACTTCCTAAAGTGTCTGTTTTGCAACAGAATAAGGTGTGGGGGGGGGGGGGGGCATTTGGCGGTGAACTGAGGTTTTTTTTTTTTTTTTTTTTTTTTTACAGGTAAAGCTTTAGTATACAGCCGTGGCCATGAGCTTTGAGAATGACACAAATAATAATTATTATCACAAAGTCCGCTGCCTCAGTGATTTTTGATCTTTGTATCAGATGTTACTATGGATACGGAAGTATAATGACATCATAAGTGTCAGATGTTACTATGGGATACTGGAGTATAATGACATCATACATGTCAGATGTTACTATGGATACGGAAGTATAATGACATCATACGTGTCAGATGTTACTATGGATACGGAAGTATAATGACATAAGTGTCAGATGTTACTATGGATACAGAAGTATAATGACATCATACGTGTCAGATGTTACTATGGATACAGAAGTATAATCCCCTTTATATTACCCCTGATAATGTCCCCAGACTCCCCTCCTATCCCCTTTATATTACCCCTTACCCCTGATAATGTCCCCAGACTCCCCTCCTATCCCCTTTATATTATCCCTTACCCCTGATAATGTCCCCAGACTCCCCTCCTATCCCCTTTATATTATCCCTTACCCCTGATAATGTCCCCAGACTCCCCTCCTATCCCCTTTATATTACCCCTTACCCCTGATAATGTCCCCAGACTCCCTTCCTATCCCCTTTATATTACCCCTTACCCCTGATAATGTCCCCAGACTCCCCTCCTATCCCCTTTATATTACCCCTTACCCCTGATAATGTCCCCAGACTCCCTTCCTATCCCCTTTATATTATCCCTTACCCCTGATAATGTCCCCAGACTCCCCTCCTATCCCCTTTATATTACCCCTTACCCCTGATAATGTCCCCGGACTCCCCTCCTATCCCCTTTATATTACCCCTGATAATGTCCCCAAACTCCTCTCCTATCCCCTTTATATTACCCCTTACCCCTGATAATGTCCCCAGACTCCATTCCTATCCCCTTTATATTACCCCTTACCCCTGATAATGTCCCCGAACTCCCCTCCTATCCCCTTTATATTACCCCTTACCCCTGATAATGTCCCCGGACTCCCCTCCTATCCCCTTTATATTACCCCTTACCCCTGATAATGTCCCCGAACTCCCCTCCTATCCCCTTTATATTACCCCTTACCCCTGATAATGTCCCCGGACTCCCCTCCTATCCCCTTTATATTACCCCTTACCCCTGATAATGTCCCCGGACTTCCCTCCTATCCCCTTTATATTATCCCTTACACCCGATAATGTCCCCAGACTTCCCTCCTATCCCCTTTATATTACCCCTTACCCCTGATAATGTCCCCGGACTCCTCTCCTATCCCCTTTATATTACCCCTTACCCCTGATAATGTCCCCAGACTCCCCTCCTATCCCCTTTATATTACCCCTTACCCCTGATAATGTCCCCAGACTCCCCTACTATCCCCTTTATATTACCCCTTACCCCTGATAATGTCCCCGGACTCCCCTCCTATCCCCTTTATATTACCCCTTACCCCTGATAATGTCCCCGGACTCCTCTCCTATCCCCTTTATATTATCCCTTACCCCTGATAATGTCCCCAGACTCCCTTCCTATCCCCTTTATATTACCCCTTACCCCTGATAATGTCCCCAGACTTCCCTACTATCCCCTTTATATTACCCCTTACCCCTGATAATGTCCCCGGACTCACCTCCTATCCCCTTTATATTATCCCTTACCCCTGATAATGTCCCCGGACTTCCCTCCTATCCCCTTTATATTACCCCTTACCCCTGATAATGTCCCCGGACTCCTCTCCTATCCCCTTTATATTATCTTTTACTTCTTATTTTTTCTATACACTTCTCTTTGTCCATTTCTTAGAGATCAGCAGACACTCCCTCTGGTGGCCGATCTGTATAATGCGGCATATGGTTGAAGAAGTGGATCCACACAAAGAAGTGACATTATCAGCTTGTCTACCGGCCCAGTTGTACCGGGGGAATTATTATACATATTTAGAGTGAACCATGAATTATGAGCCGGGAATTATTGCTCTCACTCTGATGTTTGCAGCGATATTGATGTTTACATACACAGGCTCATCCTACACTGCACTTTTCATATATGGTGTGTACGGGGGGCTTCAAAACATTTTTTATATTATGTTTAATAATTTTACATAATTTTTTTAACACTGTTTAAAAAAAAAATTTTTTGGTTGAACTTTATTGCTATCACAATGTGACAGGTGATAGGCCTTCTTTATAGTCTTCATGGGACAGGAGCATGTGATCAACAATTGGGGGGGGGGGGGGGGGTGTTACGTTTCTATGCCATAGATTGACAATGCATGGGGAGCAAGCTAAATGTCACTGCCATGAACACCAATGTGTGTGTGTGTGGGGGGGGGGGGGTGGGCTAAAGTCCACTGTCACTGATCAACAATGTAGGGGGGAGGGGGTGCTGACACCAGTTTTGGCTATTATTATTACATCCACTGACACCAATGCTGGGGGTTATTATTACATCCACTGGCACCAATTTTGGGGGTTATTATTACATCCACTGGCACCAATACTGGGGGTCATTATTACATCCACTGACACCAATGCTGGGGGTTATTATTACATCCACTGACACCAATGCTGGGGGTTATTATTACATCAACTGAGCCAATACTGGGGGTTATTATTACATCCACTGACACCAATACTGGGGGTTATTATTACATCCACTGACACCAATACTGGGGGTCATTATTACATCCACTGAGCCAATACTGGGGGTTATTATTACATCCACTGAGCCAATACTGGGGGTCATTATTACATCCACTGAGCCAATGCTGGGGAATATTATTATGTCTACTGGCATCAATACTGGGGGTTATTATTACATCCACTGACACCAATACTGGGGGTTATTATTATGTCCACTTCAGAACTAACTTTCGCCAAAATCACCAACCTCTCCGCTTTTGGATATCGTCTCGGAAGCGCCTGAAATTTTCCACATTTTCCTGATGAGATTTCCCCACTCCTAAGGTTTTAGGACAGGTTCTGATGATTGATCAGATTACTCACCCCTATTTTGGGTAACCTGATCTCTTTCTGGGGTCATCTGAACCTCCTTTTTTTTTCCTTTTCCTCATTTTTTTTTTCTTTTTCTTCCTCCTTCCGTCCTTCCGTATTTCTTCCTTTTTTTTTTTATTATTTGTTTTCCTTTCTTCCTCTTTCTTTTCTTCCTCCTTCTTTTTTTTTTTTTCTTTTCTTTTTTTTTCTTTTTACAAACTCTTTATTAAAGAATTGGGTATACAAAACAAAGCCTATTGGGCATGCCTAGGCTTAAACAACACAGTATAACATCATAGCACACAAGCACAATTAGTACAGCAACCAATGCCCTTAGACAAGCAAGTGTGCCCTACCGGAGGCATAAGAATAATATAATTAGCGGATTTGTCCCACAGCACTCTGAAAGTAGCCATAACTTTTACCTAAAGTAGTAACACAAAATTTACTATGGAGATATGGTGACAAACAACTGTCTCCTTGTATTCAGGCCAGATGTCTCAGACCTTGGCGCACTTGGAACCTCCTTTTCTTAAAGGGATGCATCATACCAGTGTTTAGAGCTATTCCGAATGGAAAAACTGCAGTTTTCTTCTTCCTTCTTTTTTTTTTTTTTCTTCCATCATTTTCAGCCGACCACCCATATCTGCATGATGGCTCAAATACTTTCAATTGCATGACTTCTTCACTCTGAGTTAACACTGAATCCCCAAATAAGCCTCCTACAAACTATTACTTTGATCTCATACTTCAAGTATCCTATCCTTCTACACCAGTGGTCTCCAAACTGCAGCCCAATAGCTGGATGTGGTCTCTTGCTACTATTTTCCCGGCCGTACACTATTCCCTCCCACTGATGCCAGTGATGGTGCCCCATTCCTTCTACTGACCACCATGCCTGAAGACAGGTTTATTCTCACTGATGCCAGCGTTGGGGCACCATTCCTTCTACTGACCACCATGCCTGAAGACAGGTTTATTCTCACTGATGCCAGCGTTGGGGCACCATTCCTTCTACTGACCACCATGCCTGAAGACAGGTTTATTCTCACTGATGCCAGTGTTGGGGCACCATTCCTTCTACTGACCACCATGCCTGAAGACATGTTTATTCTCACTGATGCCAGCGTTGGGGCACCATTCCTTCTACTGACCACCATGCCTGAAGACAGGTTTATTCTCACTGATGCCAGCGTTGGGGCACCATTCCTTCTACTGACCACCATGCCTGAAGACATGTTTATTCTCACTGATGCCAGCGTTGGGGCACCATTCCTTCTACTGACCACCATGCCTGAAGACAGGTTTATTCTCACTGATGCCAGCGTTGGGGCACCATTCCTTCTACTGACCACCATGCCTGAAGACATGTTTATTCTCACTGATGCTGTGGCCGGGACATTTTCAACCCTTACTGGCCACAATGCATGACCCCCCCCCCTCCCAAAGTCTGAAGGACAGTAAACCGGCCCTTTGTTTGAAAAATTTAGAGATCCCTGTTCTACGCTATATTATCTCTTGGAATTGAAAAGGAGTCAGATCAACATTTTTTATTTATTATTTTTATATCTTGCTCACAAAATTAAAAAGTATGGTGTGGGGACGCACTATAAAATTGTGACGCGTTGGTATCGTTGTCTCTCTAATCTTCATAAAGGTTTTCCCAGCATACCTGAGCGTTGGCTGGCAATGCGACGCAGCTGTCGGCACTACGCTCCATATATACTGTATATGGTGGCGGTGCTCCAACTTACAATTTTTCTGGACCAGGATTTTTTATATTTCTAGACCAGCCTTTCTCAGCCTTTTTCAACAGAGGAACCCTTGAAATAACTTTCTGGTCTCAGGGAATCCTCTGCTAAATATGACTTTCTACATCTCATGATACATTTAGTGTGATGGTCAGTGGGAAGAATGCTCCCTACACTTGTGGTCATTGGGAAGAACTACCCCCTTACAGATGGCTAAAAGGATCAGTGGTGTCAGTGGGAACTGATTGCTTAAGATCCCCCCCCCCCCCCCCAGCAATCTCTGGAGGAACCCAATGGTTTCATGGAACGCTGGTTGAGGTAGAATGCACTCGTAGTCATTGGGAAGAACTTTTTCATAGTGACTGAATTCCTAGAGTTCAGCTTCAAAAGCTTTCTTCTTTTTGCCCAAAATGGCTCTAAATGCAATTTACTTAATCTACCTTGCTTTGGAGATGAGCAACATAGGATTTCCCATTTTCCTGACATCTCTCAATAATTACCGTGTGTGTGACCATTTCACCTTTATTCATTTTTTTTTTCTTTTTTTTCCCTCCTGTATGTATTTATTTATTTTAGCACTGTTTAACCACTTCACTACCGCTGTATAGTCATATGACGCCCACAAGGTGGATCTACCATCCTGGGTGGGCGTCATATGACGTCCTCGGATTCCCGGGCGCCCGCGGCATCCGTCGGGACCCGGTGCGAGTGCCCGGCGGCCGCGATGTCCGCTGGGCACCCGCGATTGCCCGTTAAAACAACGGGACCGGGCGGGAACGTGGAGCTGTGTGTGTAAACACACAGCTCCACGTCCTGTCAGCGGGGAGGAGACCGATCATGTGATCCCAGTACGGAGGAACACATGATCGGTCTCCTCCCCTTGAGTCCCCTCCCCCTACAGTTAGAATCACTTCTATTAGGGAACACATTAACCCCTCCAGCGCCCTCTAGTGTTAACCCCTTCCCTGCCAGTCACATTTACACAGTAATCATTGCAATTTTATAGCAACGATCGCTGTGTAAATGTGAATGGTTCCAAAAATGTGTCAAAAGTGTCCGAAGTGTCCGCCGCAATGTCGCAGTCACGAAAAAAAATCGCAGATCGCCGCCATTACTAGTAAAAAAAAAAAAAAAAAATTCAATAAATCTATCCCCTATTTTGTAGACGCTATAACTTTTGCGCAAACCGATCAATATACGCTTATTGCGATTTTTTTTACCAAAAATATGTAGAAGAATACGTATCGGCCTAAACTGAGGAAAAAAATTGTTTTTTTTTTAAAAAAATGGGATATTTATTATAGCAAAAAGTAAAAAATATTGTGTTTTTTTTCAAAATTGTCGCTCTTCTTTTGTTTATAGCGCAAAAAATAAAAACCGCAGGGGCGATCAAATACCACCAAAAGAAAGCTCTATTTGTGGGAAAAAAAGGACGTCAATTTTGTTTGGGTGTAACGTCGCACGACCGCGCAATTGTTAGTTAAAGCGACGCAGTGCCGAATCGCAAAAAGTGCTCTGGTAAGGAAGGGTGTTTAAAAGCCCTGTATTGAAGTGGTTAATTATAAATGCATTGGAAACAACGTTTTTTTTTTTTCTTCTTTGTGACAGCTCGGGTCTTCTCCAGCGAGAGCGGTTCTAGCTCCAATGAGATTGCATCACCAAATGTGCCAGTGCGGAAATCACAAGTGCGCTTCCTGGAACTGCATAAGGTGGCTTCTTCCTCCAGCTTAAAAAGGTACTTTTTGCAGCACAGGGTTTACATGCTGGTTTTAGCTTTTTTTTTTGGCTTTGGTTGGCTGTAGTATTGTTTAACCGTACTTGGGGTATTTAAACTCTAAAACCAAAAATATAATATATTACAGCTTACCAGTCCTCCTTTTTTTTTTGGATGTGGTGTTTGCATTTTTTGTTATCTTTTTTTTTCAGGCCTTTTCACCTGGTGGTCCTGCTAGTAACCCAATTCCTGTCCTAGGGTGACAACACAGTGCAGGGCTCGGGAGTTCGTTGCGTACGCAGTGCAGGGCTCGGGAGTGCAGTGTGCAACCCTAACCCACCCAATGCTTCCTTGCATCTCTCGCTCTCGCGTTTTCTCTCTCTCTCTCGCTCTCTCTCGCGCTCTCTCTCGCGCTCTCTCTCGCACTCTCGCTCTCTCTCTCGCGCTTACGCTCTCGCGCTCTCTCTCGTGCTCTCTCTCTTGCGCGCGCGCTCTCTCGTTCTCTCTCTCGCGCGCGCTCTCTCGTTCTCTCTCTCGCGCTCTCTCTCTTGCACTCTCTCTCTCTCTTGCGCTCTCTCTTGTGCGCTCTCTCTCTCGCGCTCTCTCTCTCGCGCTCTCTCTCTCTCGCGCGCTCTCTCTCGCGCTCTCTCTCTCTCTCTCCCACCTGGCCGAACTCTAAGCTGCTCTGCCTTGCCGCACCTTGTGAACACAGAAGGCTTCTGTATTGAAAAGTGACAGCGGGGGGGGGGTGGAGGGTGAGAGCCGGAGGTGGCGGAATGGAGTTCCTGCTGCAAAACTGGGTGCGAGGTCCACATGACCAGGTCTGGCAGGCCGAAATCAGCCCGCTGGCCTTGTGTTAGACATATGTAACCTAGAGGGTTAAAGCAGGAGAACATGCAATCTCTATGCAGAGTTCAGGCTGGGATCAGTGTTGTCACCCTTGGACATACAGTATCTCTCAAAAGTGAGTACACCCCTCATATTTTATATCTTTTCATGTGACAACACTGAAGAAATGACACTTTGCTACAATGTAAAGTAGTGAGTGTACAGCTTGTATAACAGTGTAAATTTTATGTCCCCTCAAAATAACTCAACACACAGCCATTAATGTCTAAACTGTTGGCAACAAAAGTGAGTACACCCCTAAGTGAAAATGTCCAAATTGGGTCCAATTAGCCATTCTCCCTCCCCGGTGTCATGTGACTCGTTAGTGTTACAAGGTCTCAGGTGTGAATGGGGAGCAGGTGTGTTATATTTGGTGTTATCGCTCTCACTCTCTCATACTGGTCACTGGAAGGTCAACATGGCACCTCATGGCAAAGAACTCTCTGAGGATCTGAAAAAAAGAATTGTTGCTCTACATAAAGATGGCCGAGGCTATAAGAAGATTGCCAAGACCCCGAAACTGAGCTGCAGCACGGTGGCCAAGACCATACAGCGGTATAACAGGACAGGTTCCACTCAGAACAGGCCTCGCCATGGTTGACCAAAGAAGTTGAGGTCACGTGCTCAGCATCATATCCAGAGGTTGTCTTTGGGAAATAGACGTATGAGTGCTGCCAGCATTGCTGCAGAGGTTGTAGGGGTGGGGGGTCAGCGCTCAGACCATACGCCGCACACTGCATCAAATTGGTCTGCATGGCTGTCGTCCCAGAAGGAAGCCTCTTCTAAAGATGATGCACAAGAAAGTCCACAAACAGTTTGCTGAAGACAAGCAGACTAAGGACATGGATTACTGGAACCATGTCCTGTGGTCTGATGAGACCAAGATAAACTTATTTGGTGTCAGATGGTGACAAGTGTGTGTGGCGGCAACCAGGTGAGGAGGACAAAGACAAGTGTGTCTTGTCTACAGTCAAGCATGGTGGTGGGAGTGTCATGGTCTGGGGCCACATGAGTGCTGCCGGCACTGGGGAGCTACAGATCATTGAGGGAACCATAAATGCCAACATGTACTGTGACATACTGAAGCAGAGCATGATCCCCTCCCTTCAGAGACTGGGCCACAGGGCAGTATTCCAACATGATAACCACCCTAAACACACCTCCAAGACCACCACTGTCTTGCTATAGAAGCTGAGGGAAAAGGTGATGGACTGGCCAAGCATGTCTCCAGACCTAAACCCTATTGATCATCTGTGGGACATCCTCAAACGGAAGGTGGAAGAGCACAAGGTCTCTAACATCCACCAGCTCCGTGATGTCGTCATGGAGGAGGGGAAGAGGACTCCAGTGCCAACCAGTGAAGCTCTGGTGACCTCCATGCCCAAGAGGGTTAAGGCAGTGCTGGAAAATAATGGCGGTCACACAAAATATTGACACTTTGGCCCCAATTTGGACATTATCACTTGGGGGTGTACTGACTTTTGTTGCCAGCGGTTTAGACATTAATGGCTGTGTGTTGAGTTATTTTGAGGGGGACAGAAAATTTACACTGTTATACAAGCTGTACACTCACTACTTTACATTAGAGACAAGTGTCATTTCTTCAGTGTTGTCACATGAAAAGGCATAATTAAATATTTACAAAAATGTGAGGGGTGTCCTCACTTTTGTGAGATACTGTGTATGTATATATTCAGGGTGTCTGAAAAAAACTATATATATATATAGTTTTTATTTTTCAGACACTCTAGATCAGGGGTCTTTAAACTACGGCCCTCCAGTTGTTCAGGAACTATAATTCCCATCATACCCAGTCATGTCTGTGAATGTCAGAGTTTTACAATGCCTCATGGGACGTGTAGTTCCACAACAGCTGGAGGGCCGTAGTTTGAATATCCCTGCCCTAGAGAATAAAATGGCAGTCGTTGCAACACCATATTTGCGCAGCGGTCTTACAAGCACAATTTTTTTGGAACAAATACACTTTTTTAATAAAAAAAATAAGAAAACAGTAAAGTTAGCCCAATTTTTTTTTTTTATTATATTGTGAAAGATAATTTTACGCCGATTAAATTGGTACCCAACATGTCAGGCTTCAAAATTGTGCCCGCTCGTGGAATGGCGACAAACTTTGACCCTTAAAAATCTCCATAGTTTAAAAATGTTCTACAGGTTACCAGCTTTTGAGTAAGGCCCCTTTCACACTGGGGCGGTGGGGGCGTCGGCGGTAAAGCGTCGCTACTTTTAGTCATTTTAGCAGCGCTATTCGGCCGCTAGCAGGGGCACTTTTAACCCCCGCAGCCGGCCGATAAAGGGTTAAAAACGCCCACAAAGCGGCGCTTTGCAGGCGGTTCGGCGACGCTGCCCATTGATTTCAATGGGCAGGGGCACTTTAGAAGTGGTGTATTCACCGCTCCTACAGCGCCTCAAAGATGCTGCTAGCAGGACTTTTTTTACTGCCCTGCTAGTGCACCCTCGGGGGCTTTCACACTGGAGGGAATGGAGACGTTTTTTTTTTTTTAACAGAAGGAATGTTTATTGAAGCTTCCAAACGGTTACATGTGAAACAGTGCAGATAATACATTGCAGTTTAAGTCTTCCTCACATGAGGATTACATACATTGAAGACAGGTGGGATTGAATACAGTGCGAACGTTACAGATATATCCACAAACAAATAAAAAGAAAACAACTTATATCAAAGTCTCATGGGACCAGGGCAAACAGCCAGTTTAAGATTAGGAGGTCTGCGGCCCGTCGTCTTTTTCTCTTTACAGCAAGGTAATGTAATAGAGCTTCCCCAGCACCATCCCTCCAAGGGAGGGAGAAAAAGGAAAAAGGAACCTAATGTAACCTGTACCCTGTGTCAGCATAGATTAAAGCAAGTGGGGAGGGGGGGGGGGGGGGGGGGGGGGGGGGGGGGGGGGGGGGGGCGATGGGGGGGAGACCGGGTGCATCTGCGACCCGGGTCTCCCGACCTGCAGGAGCAACCCGTTGGTCTCTATAGGAAGGTATGCCAGATGTCCAGATGGAAGGGAGGGGAGAGGAAGGGACCTCTGTCAGGGTTATACCGTAATGTTTCTGGCCTCCACCCATGATGCCCATATTTTGTGGAATTTTTGGGGGCAATCCCTCCCCATGTAGGTCAACTTGTACAGAGGGAGTGCCTTGTTTACCAGCTCCCTCCAGGTGGAAACCCCGGGGGGCTCCGCCGACTTCCACTGGAGGAGAATTGTCTTCCTCGCATAGTATACTGTGTAGAAGACAAAGGTTTTTTTATGTGTGGAAGTGGGGAGGTTGTCTGTAATACCCAGTAGAAGGATCAGGGGATCAAGGCCTATGGATAGTCCGCCAATCACAGATATGTCAGCAGCCACTGCACGCCAGAATTCTTGTACTTTAGTACAGTGCCAGACCATGTGTATATAGTTACCCACCTCTCTCTGACATTTAGGGCATTTGTCATCTAAAGTGTGATAGATTCGTGCCAGCCGTTGGGGTGTGTAGTGTACCCTGGTGAGAAATTTAAGCTGGACAAATTTATCTTTAGCTGAGATCATGAGAGGTATAAACTGTTGCAGGCCCTCCGACCAATCTTCCTCTGTCAGTGCAGGGAGGTCCCGGCGCCATGCCAAAAAGGCTCTGTTGGCGTCTGTTCCACCCTTGCACGTGAGACGCAGATATATGGAGGAGAGTGTTTTATCTATTAGGCATGAGGTAAGTAGTCTTTCGACCTGATGTGGTTCTAGGGTGACGGGGTTCGGGAATTGTGCTCTAAGAGCATGTCTAAGTTGGAGGAATCTGAAGTACATCCAGGGGGGTAGCCCAAACTTGTCCTTAAGTCTTCCAAAGGGGAGTATCTGTCCCTCCGGCATAACATCTTTTAGCGTCCTTATGTCATATCTCGCCCAAACCCGCGGGTCAGGCACTGTACGCAAATGGGGCAGGCTGGGGTTTCCCCATAGTGGCATGTGTGGTGAGAGGGTAGTGGGATTTTGCAGGTGCTTAGAAACTTGTTTCCAGACCCGAACCGTGGTTTTCATGGGGGTGGTGATGTCCTTGGTAGACTTGGGCCCTCTGTAGACTAGGTTGCTCAATTCCGAATAAGACCCCACTATCGCTGCCTCAAGGTTTACAGATGGGTTAGCTTTATCCTGAGTAAACCACCACCTCACCGTCACCAGTACCGCCGCCCAGTAGTATTTACGAAAATTGGGGAGGGCAAGCCCTCCCTCAGACAAAGCCAACTGGAGTATAGGTCTGCCCACCCGTGGGACTGCCCCCTGCCAAATAAACGTGCCTATAATCTGTTCTAGCTTCTGGAAGAAGGAGTTGGAAATAGTAATAGGGGTATTCCTAAATACGTACAAGAATTTGGGGAGAAATGACATTTTAAATAAATTTACTCGCCCTACCGGTGTAAGTGGGAGGTTCTTCCAGACTGTACATTTTTGTGTGAGTTTGTGTAGGACGGGTTGCACATTGAGGTCCATGTATCGTGGTAGGTCCCTGTGGATCTGGATACCCAGATATTTGAAACTATCCACCCACTGGAGAGGGGTGGTGGATCTCGGGGCCACCGCATTAGGGCCAATTGGGAATATAACCGACTTGTCCCAATTAATCCTAATTCCCGAATATTTACCAAAGGAGTCAATTAGTTCTAAAGCTGCTGTTAGTGAATGTTGGGAGTCTTTAAGGTATAGGAGCTTGTCGTCCGCATACATGGACACCTTTTCCACGATGGGATAGATTGAAATACCGGCGATGGCCTGTGAGGTTCTAAGAAGGATGGCCAGAGGTTCAATAGCGAGTGCAAAAAGGGCCGGGGAAAGAGGGCATCCCTGCCGTGTACCTCGGTGGAGTGGGAATGACACAGATAGGCGACCGTTTGTCCGGACCCTCGCTGTCGGGTTGGAGTATAACATCTGGATCCATTGAATGAATACTGGACCCAGACCGAACTTCTGAAGTACCAGCCATAAGTATTCCCACTCCACCGAGTCAAACGCCTTTTCGGCGTCTAAAGATGCAACCACCTCCTCTCCCCCCCCGCCCCTGCCACCCTGTCCATCACCGTGAACAGCCTTCGTAGGTTTATGTCTGTACCCTTACCGGGCATGAATCCGGTTTGATCCCCATGTATCAAGGACAATATAACTGCATTGAGTCTATTGGCCAGGACTTTAGTTAGGACCTTCGCGTCCACGTTCAGGAGTGATATTGGCCGGTATGAGGAGCATATCTCTGGGTTTTTCCCTGATTTGGGAATAACCACAATTACCGCCCTCATCATAGAGGACGGCAGGGATCCGCTCCGGAAGGCATTCAAGAGGACTCCTCGCAGTTTGGTCGCCACCACATTGCTGTGTGTTTTGAAGAATTCGGCCGGCAGGCCGTCATCTCCTGGGGTCTTCCCGGCCTGCATAGAGGCTATTGCAGTCTGAATCTCCTTAAGGGATATAGGGGCATCTAAATGTAGTCGAGCTTCGTCTGTCAGTGTGGGGAAGGGAACCTCACTCAGAAAGGCCTGTAGTTCACCAGGGGTGTGAACAGCTCTGGAGGAGTACAGGTTCCTATAATATGTCACAAATCTAGCATTGATTTCCCCTGCGTCAGATACCATTCCCCCAGACTCATCTCTGATATTGGCAATATGTGTGGTGTCGGTTGGCTCCCTAGAGAGCCAGGCGAGCATACGGCCAGACCTCTCTCCTTGTTCGAATACTCTTTGGGACTGGAACAGTATTTGTTTCTTTGCTGCCGATATTCTAAGTAATTGTACTTCCCTCCATGCCACCATTAGCTCCTTCCTCTGGTCCTCTCTCCCACCGATAGTGTAGTCACTCTCCAACCTCTGAGCAGTGGCCTCCGCCTGCACAAGTGCAGCCTGGGAGGCCGAGCGAGCCGATCCTATAACCGTCTTGTACTGTCCCTTGATATGTTCCTTAAACTGTTCCCATCTATGAGGCGTCTCCGCTCCCTCCGGGTCGGGGGCCCAGTACTCTACAATGGCCGACTCAGCTACAGGCTCAACCCTCTCGTCCGATACCCAATATCTCGAGAGACGCCACAGGGAGTCACCCAGATTCGACCGGACCTGTAACTTCAGTAGGATAGGCGCATGGTCTGACACCCCCCTGGGGAGGAGGGTTATATCTTGTACTTTCGTGAGGACAGGACTGCTGACATAAAGAAGGTCAATTCGTGACATAGCCTTGTATGTGGCAGAGCTACACGTATACCCCCTGATCCTAGGGTATCTCCATCTCCAGACATCCGTAAGGCCCACTGTATTGGCCCAGCGAGAGAGCGGGGAATCCCCCGCTCCGTCAGTGGACAGTTTATCCATAGCCGGGCATGGGACCATGTTGAAGTCCCCAGCCAGTATCACTGCAGTAGCCGAATGAGAGGCCAGAATCTGCGTGATCTTAGTGAGGAGTCCGACCGTGGCTGGGGGGGGGATTGTATAGACCCACTATCAGGGCAGGCATTCCCTCAATATCGGCATGTAGGGCCACATATTTGCCCTCGGGATCCAAATGTAGGTCTAGGAGCACGAACCGGAGAGTCTTTCTGACAAGAATACTAACTCCACGGGCATGGGTGGAGTGGGTGGCATGGTAGCAATGCCCTACCCAAGGTTTTTTTAGACTCAGGACTCTGCCACCCACCAAATTTGTCTCTTGTAGGATGCAGATATCAGGGGAGTATTGCTTGAGAAATTTGAAAACGAGAGCACGTTTAATTTTGGAATTGAGTCCCCTGACATTCCAGGATATGACCGTCAGGGGAGCCATAGGGGGTTGCATAGACACATCTGGTGGGTACCCAGCCCCACATCAGGATCACCGGGGCCTCCCCCCGGGGGGAGCCCACATCTCTCTCCTACACCCGTCATCTGTATGTACCTTAGTTTCACAATCTTAGCATACATATACCTCATTCCTTCAACCAATAAACCAGTCCTTAGGGGACCAAAAACAGAAAAAAGAAAAAACCAACAAAAGAAAAATAAAACAGTTTCCCCAACACCCCCCCACCCTGTGCCCCCCCTCCAACCGGGGTGCACCTGGATCCCTGTAACAAACAAGGTCTTCAACCACATGGGGTCATGAACTTGAAGGCAAGTAGGCGATTCAACCTTGGGCACCTAGTGAACTAGGGGTTGCAGAGATGCCGCCAACGGGCGGGAAGATGATTGTGGTAGCCTCCTGGCTGAGCCAGGGCTAGGTGTGTTCGTGTAGTAGGAGCGGAGCGTCCAGCCCTATCATCAAGAGTCTGGAGGGCTGGGGGAAAAAACGCGCTGCCAAAGTCAGTGCTTATCAGGGGTGCATTTTCGTGTGTCCCCCATACAGTACATGCTGGGAGCTGCATAGCGTTCGAGGGGGAGATACCGGTAACAAAGAGTCCTGGACAGCACATCCGCCTTTGCATGGCCCCCAGAACCCCCCCCCCCACCCCCACGCGGCCAGGTAGTGTCTTTCTCGGCAGCGGCCGGGGTCTCCAGGAGTGTGCGGGGAGGGAAGGAGGGGGGGGCCCGGTGAAGTATCAGGGGGGAGCAGTATGTCAGTGGCCGGCAACCGGCAAGCAGGGCATAATCCAGGGGGAAAAAGTAAAATACACAGCACTCACGTATCCCAGATCCGCTCCATTGTTGTCAGCAAGAGTAGTGGTATCCGTAGGTCACGCACGTGGGAGAGAGTTCACCCACCTCGCCGCTTCTTCGGGTGCAGTAAAAAACCGGGCCGATTCTCCGTCCGCCACCCGCAGACGAGCAGGAAACAGCATGCTATACTTAATGTTGCGGTCCCGTAGAGACTGCTTGACCGCATCGAAGGATTTCCGTCTTTTTTGCGTGTCGACCGAAAAGTCGGGAAAGAACATGAGGCGGGACGCTTCGTGCCGGACATTCTCCATCTTCCGGGCCTCTCTCAGTATGAGATCCCGATCCCTGAAATTCATCAGCTTGAAGATGAATGTGCGCGGTGGGGCGCCCGGGGGCCCGCGGGTAGATGGCATCCTGTGCGCTCTCTCCACCACGAAGTGCTGGGAAAATGGCGCCTGCGGGAATAGCGTGCGCAGGAGATGCTCGGTAAAAGCTGGTGTATCCGGGCCCTCGGTCCCCTCCGGGAGGCCTATGAGACGTAGGTTATTTCGCCTGTTGCGGTTCTCGGCGTCCTCAGACTTAGTTTCCAGATGCTTGAGGCGGACATGTACAGTGTGGAGGGTAGCCGTATGATCCCGCATGGTGTCTTCCGTGTCCCCTATGCGCCTTTCTGCCTCGTCCATCCGCCTGCGGATCTTCTCGCAGTCCTTCCTCATAAGGCCCAATTCTAGCTGCAGGGAGTCTATCTTGGAGGTCAGAGCCGCCTGACATCCATTAATGGCCTGCATAAGCGCAGAGAAGTTGGCGTTCTCCGTGAGGGCCGGGTCTGCATCAGAGGTTTGAGTCGCCATGCTGGATGTTCTCTCCACGTGTGCTGGCGCGGCAGGTGGACGGGCTGGGGGTCTCCCTCCTTGCGACTTCTGGTTCCCACCTTTGCTTCTCCGGGTCTGTACCATCTACACGAACCAACCGTGTATATTAGGGGTCTTATCAGGCAGGTCAGGATAGTAATTTAGGATGATATCCCCTCCGTTGGTGCAGAGCTCCGCTCCTAGACGTCTGTCCCGATCGCCATCTTGGCCACGCCCCCCGTGCAATGAGTGCGGCAAGAGTTACCGCTGGAGGTCCGAGCTTCTCAAGCACCAGAAGGTCCACACTGATGTGCTGGGTCCATCGGTTGTGTATACGCAAGGTTGAGGTGTGACGTGTGGACATGAAGGGAGATGGACCATAGTGGGAGACAACTGAGATGTCTGTGCATTGTGCTCACCCACGGCTACAATAGAGGAGTACCCCGAACACGGCATGGGCACTTCAGTGGGAAGACCGCTCACCTCAGTCTGACCATTTCTGGTCAGGGTTGGTTTTTAGGCCCTATTTTAATTGGTTGCTATTACTTGAGGGAACATAACAGGCAAGACAGCACATCGACCATCCCAGGAGATGTTCTTATAGATAAACACAAGGCCAAATGCACAGACTGTAGAACATCAAGTATTAATGGCAGATGATGGGCTATGGGGTGTGTTTGGGGTTTGGCACGTTTTCAGATCCTTCAGATGATTGGCTCTCTTGCCAAATCTTGACTATGTCTTTGTGTCATGGGCAGATGATATCTGTGTTAACAGTGACAACATTGTGATCCATGAGCCTGTGCTGGGGATGACGTGAGCAACACCCCAAGAAGGAAGCTCTCGCTGCCCCTGGAATGGACCCAGTGTGTGAGCACCACTCTAAGAAGGAAGCTCTCGCTGCCCCTGGAATGGACCCAGTGTGTGAGCACCACTCTAAGAAGGAAGCTCTCGCTGCCCCTGGAATGGACCCAGTGTGTGAGCCCCACTCTAAGAAGGAAGCTCTCGCTGCCCCTGGAATGGACCCAGTGTGTGAGCACCACTCTAAGAAGGAAGCTCTCGCTGCCCCTGGAATGGACCCAGTGTGTGAGCACCACTCTAAGAAGGAAGCTCTCGCTGCCCCTGGGATGGACCCAGTGTCTGAGCACCACTCTAAGAAGGAAGCTCTCGCTACCCCTGGAATGGACCCAGTGTGTGAGCACCACTCTAAAGCCCCATACACACGGTCGGATTTTCACATGGATTCTGTCCAATCGGACAATGTTGTCGAAAAATCCGACCGTGTGTATGCACCATCGGACAGTGTACGTCGGATTGTCCGACGGACAAAGTCCTATCTCCTGCTGGATAGATTTGCCGACAACACGGTCCGATCACACCAAATTCGATCATGTGTATGGTAGTCCGACCGGACAAAGTGCTACGCATGCTCAGATCACATTACAAGACCAAAGCTATTGGCTACTAGCCTCTACGTAGTCCCGTCGTAGGCAACAAACGTCACCACGTTCAGAATGATCGGATTTTCCGACAACTTTGTCCGACCGTGTGTACGCAAAACCAACATCGGACAAAGTACGACGGACATGATCCGACGGACCTGGTCCTCGGATAATCCGACCGTGTGTATGGGGCTTAAGAAGGAAGCTCTCGCTGCCCCTGGAATGGACCCAGTGTGTGAGCACCACTCTAAGAAGGAAGCTCTCGCTGCCCCTGGAATGGACCCAGTGTGTGAGCCCCACTCTAATGCCACATACACACGGTCGGAAAATACGCAGCGCCAACGGATTTAGTCCGCACTGGTGTTGCATACACACGGTCGGACAAAGTTGTCGGAAAATCCGATCATTCTGAACGTGGTGACGTTTGTTGCCTACGACGGGATACGTAGAGGCTGGTAGCCAATAGCTTTGGTCTTGTAATGTGATCTGAGCATGCGTGGCACTTTGTCCGTCGGAATTCGCTACACACGATCGGAATTGGTGTGATCGGACTTTGTTGTCGGAAAATCTATCCAGCAGGAGATAGAACTTTGTCCGTAGGACAATCCGATGGAAACTGTCCGATGGTGCCTACACACGGTCGGAGTTTCCGACAACATTGTCCGATAGGACAAAATCCATGGGAAAATCCGACCGTGTGTATGGGGCATAAGAAGGAAGCTCTCGCTGCCCCTGGAATGGACCCAGTGTGTGAGCACCACTCTAAAGCCCCATACACACGGTCGGATTTTTTCATGGATTCTGTCCGATCGGACAATGTTGTTGAAAAATCAGACCGTGTGTATGCACCATCGGACAGTGTACGTCGGATTGTCCGACGGACAAAGTCTTATCTCCTGCTGGATAGATTTGCCGACAACACGGTCCGATCACACCAAATCCGATCGTGTGTACGGTTGTCCGACCGGACAAAGTGCTACGCATGCTCAGATCACATTACAAGACCAAAGCTATTGGCTACTAGCCTCTACGTAGTCCCGTCGTAGGCAACAAACGTCACCACGTTCAGAATGATCGGATTTTCCGACTACTTTGTCCGACCGTGTGTACGCAAAACCAACATCAGACAAAGTATGACGGACATGGTCCTCGGATAATCCGCGCGTGTGTATGGGGCTTAAGAAGGAAGCTCTCGCTGCCCCTGGAATGGACCCAGTGTGTGAGCACCACTCTAAGAAGGAAGCTCTCGCTGCCCCTGGAATGGACCCAGTGTGTGAGCCCCACTCTAAGAAGGAAGCTCTTGCTGCCCCTGGAATGGACCCAGTGTGTGAGCCCCACTCTAAGAAGGAAGCTCTCGCTGCCCCTGGAATGGACCCAGTGTGTGAGCCCCACTCTAAGAAGGAAGCTCTCGCTGCCCCTGGAATGGACCCAGTGTGTGAGCCCCACTCTAAGAAGGAAGCTCTCGCTGCCCCTGGAATGGACCCAAACTTCTCTGGCCTGATGGTGAGGTGTCACATATCCTTCACATTTTATGCATTCGGACTGCTGCTCCAGACTTCTCCCTGGGTCTGCACTTTGGGC
Organism: Lithobates sylvaticus; assembly: GCA_028564925.1. Taxonomy (NCBI): domain Eukaryota; kingdom Metazoa; phylum Chordata; class Amphibia; order Anura; family Ranidae; genus Lithobates; species Lithobates sylvaticus. The sequence continues at coordinate 652,340,288 of CM053026.1, forward strand.
CTCTGATGGACCCTCCTGTTATCCTGCATTGGTGCTATTAGCCCCCCTCACCCTCCCTGTGATGATCAGACTCTAAACCACCTTCCTACAGATGTGTTTCCGAAGCAAACCAGTGCTCTGGCTTGTGAATTGGCAGGACATGTCCATCTGTCTGTCAGGTGCAAAAGGAGGTCACCACAGTGTGGTCCACAGATTCTTCCCCCCCCCAATAGCCTGGTGTGCGTGTCTATCTCTATAGAGAGATTCGGGGTATGTGCATAGGGGGCGCTAGATCTCACATTACCCATGTCCAGTGCTAGTGTCTGTCTCCTTGAAGCTGGATTACTTTGGTGAGGTTGTCCCCATACATACAGCCACCCCCAAATACAAGAAGAGGTTCTGGAATGAATGCAGATATGTAGAAGGGTGTTATCAGTGATAACTGGGTCCTAATCTTTTATTGAATAAACAATAGAGTAAATGCACACACGTGTTCTCAGGAGTTCTCACACTGCCCCCTTCATCAGGGCTTAAGTATGAAACGTCAACCGAGGGTCCTTGTGAATAAAACATCAAACCACCACACACCAGTTTAGCCCGTGTCTGTAGTAGCAAACGGCTTCAGCCCGGCTCCATCCAGTTCACACGCCCCCCTCCGACGCATTTCGTCCTCCATGACCAAGTCCTGTGGGTGGGGCAAAACACATGGGACGGACGTAGCCTGGATGAAGTCGGGATGAAGATATTGATTATAATACAGACACTGGCTGAGTTGGATGTTTTTTTTACTGAGAATTGCATAGAACTGGGATGAGCTCTCTTCCGCCTGCACTCAAATTGGAGTTTTTTTTTCGTTTAATAGTTGCTATTGAAAAAGATGTTACACAAGTTATTAAGGCCCTGGAGTACACCCTTTGCCCCTTTGTGTGGCCCTTGGGGGGGGGGGCTACAAATGATAATCTGTGTTTCACCATTGTCCTGTTATAGCAGTGATTTCTAGCAGCCCCATGTAATATGTCCCCAACAACTCCTATAGCATGTTCACAGCCTTCGAGTCTCCTGTATCACGTTCGCCGTCTCTGACCATCTCTTGTGTCCTGTCTGCAGTCTCTGACCATCTCTTGTGTCCTGTCTGCAGTCTCTGACCATCTCTTGTATCACGTTCACAGTCTCTGACCACTATCCCGTTCGCAGTCTCTGACTGCCTCCTGTATCCTGTTCGCAGTCTCTGACCGCCTCCTGTATCCCGTTCGCAGTCCCTGACCGCCTCCTGTATCCCGTTCTCTGACTGCTCCCTGTATCCTGTTCACAGTCTCTGACAGCCTCCTCTATCCCGTTCGCAGTCTCTGACCGCCTCCTGTATCCCGTTCGCAGTCTCTGACCGCCTCCTGTATCCCGTTCGCAGTCTCTGACCGCCTCCTGTATCCCGTTCGCAGTCTCTGACCGCCTCCCGTATCCCGTTCGCAGTCTCTGCAGTCTCTGACCCGCGCTGACCTCCTCCCGTATCCCGTTCGCAGTCTCTGACCGCCTCCTGACCGCCTCCTGTATCCCGTTCGCAGTCTCTGACCGCCTCCTGTATCCCGTTCGCAGTCTCTGACCACCTCCCGTATCCCGTTCACATTCTCTGACCTCTCCCTGTATCCCGTTCGCAGTCCCTGACCGCCTCCTGTATCCCGTTCGCAGTCTCTGACCGCCTCCTGTATCCCGTTCGCAGTCTCTGATGACCATCCCGTTCGCATTCTACACAACTGCCGGCCGGGCAACCAGGTAGGTTCACCCTCTGTGGCCATAAGTGGGTCCTGTAGTGAAATGTGCAAATGTTTTTCGGTACAGGAATTGTTGAAGTTGTATAATCAAGGCCTGATGAAGGGGGAGTGTATGAACTCCTGAAACGCGTTGAGTCATTCTATTGATAATTCCATAAAGGATTGCCGTGGACTCAGTCACCATCGGTGGTGTGCCCTTACAGTATATCTATTTCCAGAGAGAGAGGCTGCAACCTGTAATCACCTATACTTACCCCCTGGGATAACATTTGTATTTCGTTTTTATTGTTGTTTATCTCTTTTATCATAGTCATTAGACTGATTTTTTTTTTAATTGTGTCCATCAAGGTCAATCTAAAGCTGGGTTTTTCAACTAGGGTTCCTCCAGAGGTTGCTCGGGGTTTCTTGAGCAATGAACAATTGCTGCCTCCCCGATAAGTTCCCACTGACACTATTGATCTTTTTAGCTCTCTCTAAGGTGGGAATTCTTCCCAATGACCACCTTCTTCCTACTGACCATCACACTAATGTATCAGGAGTTGTAGATAATAGTAGGTTTTAGCAGAGGGTTCCCTGAGTCCAGAAAGTCATTTCAAAGGTTCCTCTGGGTTGAAAAGGTTGATGAAAGTCTGAGCTAAAGGAAACCCTGTCTCGCCTATGAGGAGGCTAAAGCCCTAAGGCTGACAATACACGTGGCAATCTGATTGGGCGATCAAACCTTCAATTGCAGTTAAAGACCCCAAAAGTGGCTGATTTGATCAGCAGTGGTTTTTATTGGTTCACAGTGCTGGTAGATTGTGGGCAGGGCTGCTGTTAGAAATAACTGGGCCCCATACAGCCTACTTGGCAGGGCCCCCTCAAAAATATATCAAAATTACATTTTCACCATAAATATACTACAATCATTCTTAGCGGACACAAAGATAACAGAGAAGCTGTGTGAATTGGCCCTTTTTTTAATTGTTTTTTTACGTTTTGAACAAAAACATTGTATAATTAAAAAAAAAAAAATGTTTAACTGTTTTAAATGTATTTTTTTATTTTTTAAAAGGGATTAAAACAATACAGGGCTACAATTTGTTATTTTATTTTTAACTGAACAGGGAAGCCGGCAGCTGTGTATGTGTCTCTCCCTGCAGCAGCTGCAAGTTGGCGGGATGGAGAGAAACCAGTTTTCAGCTGCTGCAGAGAGCCGCACAGGGCATCCTTTAATTGCCCCTCCATCCGACTGCACTGATTCCCTCTGCTGTTTGGGCCCCCCTCGTGTTGCCGGGCCCCCTACAGGAGGACTGGTGGTCCCCCCTATCAGCAGCCCTGATTGTGGGGATTACTGGAAGTGATCTGAACATATGCTGGTGGATGAAAATTGCCACGTATATAACCAGCTTTAGGCTTGAGCTGTTACTATGACGCCAAGTATTGATATAGCAGCACAGTTTATGCAGTCCTTGACGTACTTTTACATTCACATTAGTCCCTGCCCTCAAGGATCTTGCAATTTTAAGACCCTGGTGCCCAACCTGCAGCCCGAAGGTCACGTGGCCCTTTGGTATATGATGTGCGGCCCTCAGACCTCAGCAGTCTGTAGTGGGAACATTGATTAGGGGAATAGCTTTTGATCTCTACTAGCTTCAGGTAACGTTTCCAAGTTTGATATTGTCTTCTGCAGCATCTTCCCCAGCTGACAAGGTATCGGGTCCTCACTCTCTGACCTTCATCTCCTCTATTAGTTCTGAAGTCTCTGACAGTCCTCTCATGCATTACATATATTGAACATTATGTGTGGCCCTTGGGTAATGTCAGGGGCAGCTTTTGAGGCTCCCCTTTAGCTCATAAGTTAAGCTTATATCCCCACCCCGCATGTATGGTTAAATATAATAGCTGCATAGTCTTTGGAGGAGAATGGAGTAACCGGAGGAAACCCACACAAGCACAGGAAGAACATTCAAACTCTGTGCAGGTAGTGCCCTGGTCAGTATGCTCCATGGTGGAAGTGCCGTACTGTGAACCTAGGCCAGACCGATGATTTACCCCTAGGGGCCTGGGAATGACACCCTGGGCTCACAGTGGTGCAGGGCATCATTCAGCCACAAATCTGCAGCATGCATGGTAGCTCACCCATACCTCTATGGCTCTTACACTGCACTTTGAGATGCAAAGGCAGGGAATGCGCCTAAGCTCTGACTTGGGAGAAAGGTCAATGTTCACATGTTGCATGCCTTGGGCTTGGTGACACTTATGCCCCGTACACACGGTCGGAAATTCCGACGGAAAATGTCCGATCGGACCATGTTGTCGGAAAATCCGCCCGTGTGTGGGCTCCATCGGACTTTTTCTGTCGGAATTTCCGCTGGAAAAAATTTGAGATCCTGCTCTCAAATTTTCCGACAACAAAATCCGATCTGACTTTTTCCGATTGCGTGTAGAGAATTCCGACGGACAAAGTGCCACGCATGCTCAGATCAAATTACGAGACCAAAGCTATTGGCTACTAGCCTCTACGTAGTTCCGTCGTACGCAACGAATGTCACCACGTTCAGAATGATCGGATTTTCCGACAACTGTGTCCGACCGTGTGTATGCAACACTAGTGTCGGACAAAATTTGTCGGAAAAAATCAGACGGATTTTGTGGTCGGAATTTTGTGGACACCTGACTATCCCACTTGCATGAGCTCATAAGACATACCATTCCAAAACCACATGATGGAGTTCGGGTGTCTCCAGGGAAGGGTTTTGTTAATACTACAACTCTCAGCCCCCGTTCACACCTATGCGAATTAGATGCGGCTAACAACGCTGCAAATTCGCAGGACATTTCAAAATACATTGATTTTAAGGAGGCTTGTTCACATATCTGCGGTGCATTCGCACTGCGCATTGCAGAAAAACCGTGTGCGTCTTTTGGGCAGTGCGGTCCAGCTCAGGTGCGAATTCAGACCCATTATCTTCTATGGGCACGCATCTGATTCGCAGATGCATTCCGTTCTGAACACAAATTCTTTCCTTCTCCTCACTACACCTCCCCCTCTCCCTGCTCACTGATCCGCAGCTAAAACGCTGACAAACCGCTGAACAACTGACGGTTTAGTGCGCAGTAACGCCGAACATAAATTTCAAAACGCAATGGTGTGAACCTAGGCTTAGACATTGTAGACAATCGCGCTCTTCCAGCCTTGTAACAGTTTGGTGAAGACCCTTTTCTGTTCCAGCATGACATTGTCCCTGTGTACAAAGCCAGCTCCTTAAAGGCATGGCTGTGACCAGGTGGATGTGGAGGAACTTGAGTGGCCTTCAGAGTCCTGACCTCAACCCTACTGAACACCTTTGGGATGAATCGGAATGCTGATCAAGAGCCAGGTCTTCTCATCCAACATCAGTATCTGACCTAACAAATGCTTTTTTGGATGAGGGGGTTCTAGCCTTCCACTGCAGTACCAACTTTGTGGTAACAATTTTGAGAAGGTCCTTTTCAGTTCCAGCATTTTGTGCCCCTGTGTACAAAAATCAGCTCTGTATAGACGAGGTGTGACCAGTTTATGCAGGACACTCAAACTCTGGCCTCACCCCTACCGAGCACCTTTTGCCATTCCAACCCATCCCCATGTGAGTCCGGCTATTCCAGCCTTGTGGTAACAGTTTAGTGAAGGCCCTTTTCAGTTCCAGCATGATTGTTCCCCTGTGTACAAAACCAGCTTTGTATAGCTGGGTACTTGAGGTCCTCCACACCAGAGCTCTGACCTCAAACTTATCGAGCTCCTTGGGGATGAGTTGGAATGGCCATTGTGAGTCAGGTCTTCTCATCCAACATCAGTACCTGACCTTACAAATGCTTCTTTTGATGAGGGGTTCTAGCCTTCTCCTGCACTACCAACTTCGTGGTCACAATTTTGAGAAGACCCTTTTCCCAGTTCCACCATGTGTAAAAAGCCAGCTCCATATAGACATGGTTTGACCAGTTTGGTGTGGAGGAATGCGAGTGTCCTCCACAGAGCTCTGACCTCATCCCTACAATGAATTGGAACACCATTGAGAAGTCAGGGCTGCTAATCCAACTTCAGTACCCGACCTAACTAATGGCTCAAATTTCCACAGACACCCTCCAAAATCTTGTGGAAAGCCTTCCCAGAATAGTGACCAAGAGGCCAATATAGCAAAAAAGTGGACAACTCCAATGGCTTGGGGGGGGGGGGGGGGGGGGGGGCAACTTTGTAATAGCATAGATGTCCAACAAGCTCATATTAGTGTGATGGGTGGAGAAACTAGAGTGCACTGCACAGAGCCCTGACCACCTCAACCCTACTGACCACAACATTCATTGGACCATTGATTGTGAGCCAGGTTTTCACATCCAACATCAGCACCTGACCTCAGAAATGCTTTTTTGTATGAGGGGTTTTAGCCCTCCCCTGCACTACCAACTTTGTGGTAACAATTTTGAGAAGACCCTTTTCAGTTCCACCATGACTGTGCCCCTGTGTATAAAGCCAGCTCCATATAGACATGGTGTGACCAGTTTGGTGTGGAGGAACTCGAGTGTCCTCCACAGAGCTCTGACCTCATCCCTACCGAGCACATTTGGGATGAATTGAAGCACCATTGACAAGTTAGGGCTGCTCATCCAAAATCAGTACCTGACCTTACCAATGTCTAAAATTCCCACAGACACCCTCCAAAATGGAAACGGTCACCAAAAGGCCAATATAACAAAAAAGTGGACAACTCTGATGGCTTGGGGAAGGGGGGCAACTTTGTAATGGCCATGGTTTTGGCATTGATGTCCCACCAATCTCTTATAGGTGTGATGGGTGGAGGAACTCGAGTGTACGGCACAGAGCCATGACCTCAACCCTACTTGGCACCTTCATTAAAATGTTAACTTTGTGATCTGGGTCTTCTCATCCAACATCCGTACCTGAAGTCACAGGTGGACACACATTCTCAGACATTCTCCAACCTCTTGTGGAAAACCTCCCAGAAGAGTTGGAGGCTTTTATAGTCACAGAGGGGAAAACTCGATATTAAAGCCCATGGTTTTGTGAAGCCCAATAAGCTAATATAGGTATGCTGGTCAGGTGTCTCTATCATCTTGGACTTATCCATAATGGCCGGTAACCAGGGCCAGGATTGGACTACACAGCTGGCTCTGTACAGCGATTATTCTTGGTCCACGTCCCATGTCTCAGTGGGTGGTGAATGCAGATTGCAGCTACTCCGGTTTGTCGGCAGGTACACAGCAATGTTTCTCGGCTCCAGTCCTCAAGTTACCCCCAAACAGGTCGTGCTTTCAGGATTTCCCTCACATAAAACGACTGTGGTTATTATTAAGGCAGTGAAACTGATCAAAATAATTGGAAAACTTGAAAATGTGACCTGTTTGGGGGGGTTACTTGAGGACTGGACTTGAGAAACATTGGTATACAGCATATGTCCTATCCCATGGGAAGGATTGTCGTGCCCTACTAATAATTATGAACAAATGCCCTTTCTGCCTACCCCGATCTCACCCCATTTTAAAGGACCTTCAAATTTTACCAACATCTAAATGGAAGTCGTCTTTGTTTTGTCTGTAAACTGATCTGTGCTGCACTGGTGGTCCTGGCTTTTATTTCATGCGTGTCTGTATGAAGAGTCCTCTGACTGATGTAGGATGAACGTTGGACAATTGATGGCCGTGATGTAGGATGAACGTTGGACAATTGATGGTCGCGATGTAGGATGAACGTTGGACAATTGATGGCTGCGATGTATGATGAACGTTGAACAATTGATGGCTGCGATGTAGGATGAACGTTGGACAATTGATGGCCGCGATGTAGGATGAACGTTGGACAATTGATGGTCGCGATGTAGGATGAACGTTGGACAATTGATGGCTGCGATGTATGATGAACGTTGGACAATTGATGGCTGCAATGTAGGATGAACGTTGGACAATTGATGGCCGCGATGTAGGATGAACGTTGGACAATTGATGGCCGCGATGTAGGATGAACGTTGGACAATTGATTGCCGCGATGTAGGATGAACGTTGGACAATTGATGGCCGCGATGTAGGATGAACGTTGGACAATTGATGGCCGCGATGTAGGATGAACGTTGGACAATTGATGGCCGCGATGTAGGATAAATGTTGGACAATTGATGGCTGCGATGTAGGATGAACGTTGGACAATTGATGGCCGCGATGTAGGATGAACGTTGGACAATTGATGGCGCGTTGTATGATGAACGTTGGACAATTGATGGCCGCGATGTATGATGAACGTTGGACAATTGATGGCCGCGTTGTATGATGAACGTTGGACAATTGATGGCTGCGATGTAGGATGAACGTTGGACAATTGATGGCCGCGATGTAGGATGAACGTTGGACAATTGATGGTTGTGATGTAGGATGAACGTTGGACAATTGATGGCCGCGATGTAGGATGAACGTTGGACAATTGATGGCCGCGATGTAGGATGAACGTTGGACAATTGATGAACGTTGGACAATTGATGGCCTCGATGTAGGATGAACGTTGGACAATTGATGGCCGCGATGTAGGATGAACGTTGGACAATTGATGGCCGCGATGTAGGATGAACGTTGGACAATTGATGGCCGCGATGTAGGATGAACGTTGGACAATTGATGGCCACGTTGTATGATGAACGTTGGACAATTGATGGCTGCGATGTAGGTTGAACGTTGGACAATTGATGGCCGCGTTGTATGATGAACGTTGGACAATTGATGGCCGCGATGTAGGATGAACGTTGGACAATTGATGGTTGTGATGTAGGATGAACGTTGGACAATTGATGGCCACGATGTAGGATGAACGTTGGACAATTGATGGCCGCGATGTAGGATGAACGTTGGACAATTGATGGCCGCGATGTAGGATGAACGTTGGACAATTGATGGTTGTGATTTAGGATGAACGTTGGACAATTTTTTTTTTGGTTTTCCCTTTATTTTCACCTTTTCACCTGGCCTGGGAACACTGTCTGCCCTATGGCATGCCCTGTACTGTATCTGTGAAGCAGCAGAGCTGTCACTCTAGGACAGGACTACAGATTACTTACCTCTCTCTTTTACCCATTACAGGGAGGGAGTGCTCTGTATTTCACAGATTCAGCTGGGAGTAATGTAACTGGTAACAGTCAGCGAAGGAAGTTATCAGCTCACTAGATTTCTGGCAGGATCAAGTTTTTTTTTTTTTTTTGCATGCAAAAATAAGAGAAGTTATTGTTAGGGTTTACATATGCTTCAAATAGGCTGTGAATAAATCTGCTGACCAATACAAATCCTGTGTGTATAGACGGGATTGTTTCCTAATCATATATAATTGCAATAATAGGTACTTTGCCATGCTGTTTAGAACATTGCCTCTCCCTATTCTAAGATATATATTTTTTTTTGGATATGCAAAGGAAATTTTTTTTCAAATGAACATTCATAGGAAAATTCTCAGTACATTCAATTACTTGACGAATGTTATTCCAGAGTGCATAAAAGTTTTGTTTGCTTTTAACATCTGATTTTGGAACAAAAACGAAAATCACAGACTATTTTAGGAATTACCGTGTATATACTTCAATATAAGCCGGGTTTTTCAGCACATTTTTTAGGCTGAACCCCCCCCCCCCCCCTCTGCTTATACGCGGACTGAGCCTCACTGTGCCCATCTGAAGCCTCACTGTGCCCATCTGTAGCTGTACCTTTGATAACTAAAACAGTGGGTGTCTCCCGTTGTGTCATGCAGTCTGTTCGGCGGCCGTCCATTGTAATAAAGCCTCACCTCCTCCTCGTCCATGATAGAGAAACACTGATAAAATGCTGGGAAACTGTATCAGTGTTCCGTCTATAACGGATGAGGAGGCGGGGCTTTGTTACAATGGACGGCCGCTGAACAGGCTGCATGAGACACCCGCTGATTTCGTTATTAAAGGTACAGCTGCAGATGGGCACAGTGAGGCCGCAGATGGGCACAGTAAGGCCACAGATGGGCACAGTAAAGCTGCAGATGGGCATTGTTTACCCAGTTTTTTGTGGTAAAATTAGGTGCCCCGGATTATATTCGGTCGCCTATACTCGAGTATATACAGTAGTTTATTTGAGAAAAAAAGTCATCCTGCTCCTTTACACTTTCTCTTCACTGCGTCAAAATTAAAATAAAAAAGTGCGTAGATTTGACCCCACTAATGATTAAAAAAAAAAAATAATTGAACGAACATTCTTAAAACTAAAAATTCTGACCAAAATTCTACTAGGGTAAGGTCAGCTTGAAAAGCAGCAAGGATTGGAGACTCCACAGTGGACAACTAAGCTCAGAATTGGTAATCTAAACTTTCCATTAAGCATCATGAATACCAAAAGGGTGAGTGAATAGTTTAAAACAGGGGTCTAAAACTGGCGGCCCTCCAGCTGTTGCAAAACTACAAGTCCCATGAGGCCTTGCAAGGCTGACAGTTCAAGCATGACTCCCACAGGCAGTGGCATGATGGGACTTGTAGTTCCACAACAGCTGGAGGGCCGCCAGTTTGAGACCCTTGGTTTAAAATCATTTACAGTGCCTTGAAAAAGTATTTACCCCTTGAAATTTTCCACATTTTGTCATGTTACAACCAAAAACGTAAATGTATTTTATTGGGATTTTATGTGATAGAACAACACAAAGTGGCACATAATTATGAAGCGGAGGGAAAATGATAAATGGTTTTCAACATTTTATACAAATATATATATGAAAAGTGTGGCGTGCATTTGTATTCAGCCCCCTTTACTATGATACCAATAAGTAAAATCTAGTGGAACCAATTGCCTTCAGAAGTCACCTAATTAGTAAGTAGAGTCTACCTATGTGAAATGTAATCTCAGTATAAATACAGATTTTCTGTGAAGCCCTCAGAGGTTTGTTAGATAACCTTAGTGAATAAACAGCATCATGAAGGCCAAGGAACACACCAGACAGGTCAGGGATAAAGTTCTGGAGACGTTTAAAGCAGGGTTAGGTTATAGAAAAAATATCCCAAGCTTTGAACATCTCACTAGGAATGGGCGAATGGTTCGGCCAGAGCATGTTTGGATGTTCGGTGAACACCGAACAATATGCTGTGTTCGGGGCAAATTCGAAAGCTGCCAGAAAACTGTTAAAGTCTATGGGACACACATGAAAAGTGCTAATTTTAAAGACTTATATGCAAGTTATTGTCATAAAAAGTGTTTGGGATGTAGTGGAATTTGCGGTGTTTCATCAGATTTGGTGACCCGTCAGAATTTGTAACTGAAGTGACGTTCTGCCGCCGGCCATCTTGCTACACCCCGCACTCCTCCATAGTAAGGATACACTGAGAAGGGGGCAAGCGGACATCTTGTTACACCCATCAGAGTTTTGCATTTTACACTTATTTTCAACTGTAAACTGAGGTTATATACTGAAATACAGTACTTAGAACTCCGTCTGACAGTTTAGAAATTTTAAAAGCAGCGAAATTCTGTCAGATTAGCAAACCCTATGAGATGAGCAGGCTTGCCGCTGCTTTTAAAATTCAACATTTAAACAGTCAAACGGGGTTCTAAGTACTGTATTTCATTATATAACCTCAGTTTACCATAGCGCCCAACTGTCCCTGATTTCGAGGGACTGTCCCTGATTTGGAGCAATGTCCCTCTGTCCCTCATTCTTCCTCATTTTAGTCTGATCTATATAGTTGTATATAAAATGCACTATTTATCTTTCAAAAAGTGTTTTCCAGTGCTAAACCTTTCATCTGATTTCTAAATAGCTGCATTTGTAAATTCCAAAAGCCAATAAAGGAATAGTAGTGGTAAAAAAAGCACTTGTGGGTTTAACCAATCTTGTTTTTTTTTTTTTTTTTTTTTGCACAATTCTCCTTTAACCGCTTCCCGACCGGCTCATGTACATATACGTGAGCATAATGGCACGGGCAGGCAAAATCCCGTACCTGTACGGGATCATTTAAATGCCTGCCCGTGGGTCGCGTGCGTGCCACCAGCGGCGCTCGCGACCCGGTCGGGAGCTCCGTGACCCCGGCCGCGGGACCAGAGGACCCGATCGCCGCTGGTGTCCCGCGATCGGGTCACGGAGCTGAAGAACGGGGAGAGGTATGTGTAAACAAACCTCTCCCCGCGTTTCCTACTCTGCCTGTCATTGATCGTCTTTCCCGATCACCGGGAACAGACAATCAATGACGTCAGACGTCAGCCCCGCCCCCTAATGTAAAAAAAACACACACCCGTCACAGTCCATAACCCCTCCCCTCCCCCTAGTGGTTAACCCCTTCACTACAACTGTCATTTATACAGGAATCAATGCATTTAAATAGCATTGATTGCTGTATAAATGACAATGGTCCCAAAAATGTGTCAAAAATGTCCGATGTGTCCGCCATAATGTCGCAGTCACAATAAAAAAAAAAAATAAAAAAAAAAAAAAAAAAAAAAAAAAAATCGCTGATCGCCGCCATTACTAGTAAAAAAAAAAAAAAAAATATTAATAAAAATGCTATAAAACTATCCCCTATTTTGTAAACGCTATAACTTTTGCGCAAACCAATCAATAATCGCTAATTGCGATTTTTTTTTACCAAAAATATGTAGAAGAATACGTATCGGCCGAAACTGAGGAAAAAAAATTTTTTTTTTTATATATTTTTTGGGGATATTTATTATAGCAAAAAGCAAAAAATATTGCATTTTTTTCAAAATTGTCGCTCTATTTTTGTTTATAGCGCAAAAAATAAAAACCGCAGGGGCGATCAAATACCACCAAAAGAAAGCTCTATTTGTGGGAAAAAAAGGACGCCAATTTTGTTTTGGAGCCACGTCGCACGACCGCGCAATTGTCAGTTAAAGCAACGCAGTGCCGAATCGCAAAAAGGGGCCTGGTCCTTTGGCTGCCAATTGGTCCGGGGCTGAAGCGGTTAAGGGGGCGTGGCAAGGGGGTGTCCTAGGCCTGCATCCTTTTGCAGATATGTGTCCCTCATTCCCATCTCAAAAAGTTGGACGGTATGGTTTAGTTAAAAATAAGTGTAAAATGCAAAACTACGGTAGGTGTAACAAGATGTCCGCTTGCCCCCTTCCCTATCTATCCTTACTATGGAGGCGTGCGGGGTGTAGCAAGATGTCGGCGAAGCATGTCATTTCCTTTACACATTCTGACAGGTCGCCAAATCTGATAAAACACCGAAGAACAACAGAACAGCTAACTAGTTCCGATATGAATGAAGGTTATAAGCGGAGGAGGAGGAGTCTAATACGTGGAAGTGTCTCGGGCAATATCGGGAAGTCGTTCTATATCATGTGTCCATGTAGTTTGGAAACAGGCAGCTGGGTGTAAGTGAGGCGGCGGCCATGTTGCTCCTCTCAGGCACAGGAGTGAGTGTCATCGCTGCTTTGTGGCTCTTCTTAGATTTCGCCTTCCTCATAGCTCTGTTCTTCCATGTGCTGGGGGACTGTGCCCGCCGGAGCTCCCCATTGTGCGCCGTCTTCCAGGATCTCATCCGCTATGGGAAAACTAAGACCGGCCGGCCCGCATGGCTGCGCTGCTTCGATCTGCCGAAGAGGTGAGAGAGGTCACATGACACAGGACAGGCACACTGAGGGTTGTCCATAGTAACCAAGTGGCGATCCAGGCTTCTGGGCGGAGTCCAGGATTCTGATTGGTGGGGATAGGCCGGAAGACCCTCCCTTGTTGGTAGATTTCTACAAACTGATCCCTGTTGAGGGAGGATTCATGTCATTGTGCTGCACACTTGTAGTTGTATGTGTGATGACTCTCCATTACTGCAGGGGGCGTCTTTCTCCCTGCTACTATGTACTGTATTATTAAAACTGCTGCTTTAGCCCTCATGTATACTATGCTGCTGTTTGAGGCATATAGCAGGTTTATTCCTCCGCCTCTATACACCTCTCTGTTTTAGCATGTGTGTCTGTCCATGCAAAGCAAAAGAAGAAATAAGAGGAGCATTTGGGCAGGAAAAAAATGCTGAAAGCGCCTAACCATGTGTGAATGCTAGGCGTGTTTAGTAGGGTTGCCACCTCATCTGTAACATGTATTAATTACACAGGTTCTGGGGCTAATTTAATGCCAATAAGGCACTGAGTTAAAGCACTTTAATACTGGGCACTTTCACCCCCTTCCTGCCCAGGCCAATTTTCAGCTTTCAGCGCTGTCACACTTTGAATGACAATTGCGCGGTCATGCAACACTGTACCCATATGGAATTTGTATCCCTTTAACACAAGCTGGTTACCGGCTCTCTTCTCCCTTCCTCAAGCTGCCAATGCGAGGAAAGGAAAGCCAATAACCGCCTTGTGTTTACATCCGTGATCAGCTATCATTGGACACACAGCTGGTAAAGGGCTGCTGGGATTGGCTCTTTATCCCAATCTATGATCAGCAGAGTCCCACAATCACGGGAGGATGTCCTCCCGGCAAAGGAAGCCTGTAGTAGCTGTCATTCAGCTATACCTTGGGCAGAAAGTGGTTAATTACCACCTTAATCAGTCACAGAAGCTGTGTAATTAAAGCTGAGCGCCACCCAAAAGAGGAAGTTCCGCTTTAAGCACTAGTTCCCCCCTCCCTCCTATGCCACGTTTGGGAAGTCATTTTTTTTAAGGGGGGGGGGGGGGTGAGCGGGTACCTAGTTTTGACAGGTACCCGCTCCCACTTCTGAAAGGGCTGCCTAGACAATCCGAGCAGAGAAGTTTTCCTCTCCTCCCTCCCTGCAATCTTTTGGAACACATCACAGGTCCCAGAAGATTGGCCGACCATTGAGTGCATGCACAGTGTGCACCAGGCTGTGACGCCGCCTGCTGTCACAGGCCAGTGCCCACACTTGTAATACCGGGGAGAGGAGAGAGAACCGAGGGTTCAGACGGCCACATTGCTGGATCCTGGGACACCCCAAATGCTGGTGTGAACCGGCCCTACGGTATGTGAGATGGAAAATGACATCTGTTGTAATCGGTCGTGTTGAGAAATGATTTCCTTTTCCCGATGAGGAAGCAATTCAGGAGCTGTGAGAGAATACCAAACCCCACTCCCTCCACCCTCTTATTCATAGCTGCATTGAGTTCCCTGTTTGTGTAATTCTCAACTGTAAAAATGCAAAGCTACCACAAACCTGATATACCTGCTGTACTTGTGATTGTTGCACTGAAAATCACACCGCTGTTTTCAGTTTTCTCTCTTATCAAGGTGAATCTATATTTGATGCAAGTGGAATGCCAACCTAGATTTAACTAAGCTCCCGCCTATCTCCTTAGTCCTACACGAATTACCCTGTAGAAGTAAGATGCATATACTTCTTTTCCGGTAGCTCCGGTGATCAGCTCCCGGCAGGCAGCCTCAGAGGAGAAGAGGGAAAGCCGACAACAGGTGCGCCATATTAACTCTATTGGTGATGTCACTGTTCAGACATTTCATTGTTGGCCCTCCCTTTCCCTTGAAGTTGGCTGCTGGGAAGATCATGTAACCAGACCAGAGCGCTTTTAGAATAGGTAAGCAAGTATATGCATGTTCCTTTTTACAGGGTAGTTGGTATAGGACAGTGATGGCGAACCTTGGCACCCCAGATGTTTTGGAACTACATTTCCCATGATGCTCATGCACTCTGCAGTGTAGTTTAGCATCATGGTAAATGTAGTTCCAAAACATCTGGGGTGCCAAGGTTCGCCATCACTGGTATAAGAGGTAAAGGGGGAGGTGGGAGCTGTTTTAGGGCTGTTTCATACTGCCGTGTTGCAGTTTGGCCGCAGCGCAGGTGTACCCGCAGTTCTCATGTAGGTTAGCTGTAGTTTCCCATAAACTTTCTATTATGGTCTGTTTTCTGAAAGTGCACCAAAAGTTCTGCATCTTTGGTGCGCTTTCAGAAAACGTCGGAAATGCAGGACATAATAGAAAGTCTATGGGACACCGCAGCTAAACTGCAGTGAAGCACTATGAAACCCACCTTAAAGCTGTTGTAAACCGCCAGTAAAATAATAAAATTGGGCCCCCTGGCAGGTTTGTCATAATGTACTAGTATGCTCTTCATACTATCACATTATGACAGACTTGCCTGTCCAAGGAGCCCTCCAGTGCACTGCTGTCACGGCTCCCTGACGATTCCAGCTGTAAGAATGGCCAGGGCCACGATGATGTCACTTCCGCACATGCACGCGGAAGCCCTTGCCTCCGACATGGAGCTCTAAAGGTCCAGCACAGTATGCCGTCCCTTCAGAGCGCATACGTCAGCGACGTCCCTGCCTGCATATCGTATGAATGTCTCCTAACAGTGCAAGTTCAGGAGATGTTTACTGTACCTACAGGTAAGCCGCCTTATAGGTTTACATGTAGGTACAAGTTCAAAAGTGGCGCTTACTGCCACTTTAACCACTTTCAGACCGGACCAATTTGCAGCCAAAGGACCAGGCCCCTTTTTGCGATTCGGCACTGCGTCACTTTAACTGACAATTGCGCGGTCGTGCGACGTGGCTCCCAAACAAAATTGACGTCCTTTTTTTCCCACAAATAGAGCTTTCTTTTGGTGGTATTTGATCGCCCCTGTGGTTTTTATTTTTTTGCGCTATAAACAAAAATAGAGCGACAATTTTGAAAAAAAAATGCATTATTTTTTACTTTTTGCTATAATAAATATCCCCAAAAAAATATATTAAAAAACATTTTTTTTCCTCAGTTTAGGCCGATACGTATTCTTCTACATATTTTTGGTAAAAAAAATCGCAATAAGCGATTATTGATCGGTTTGCGCAGAAGTTATAGCGTTTATAGCGGGGACCGCGATCGGACTCACGGGGGTCCCGACCGGCGCGCTCCCGATGGCACGGACAGGCTAAAGGAGGGACTTATATATACGCCCTCCTGCCTGTACGTGCCATTCTGTCGACGTACATCTGTGTGCGCCGGTCGGCAAGTGGTTAAGCTTAGTTAGATTTAGGCTGGAATACCAATTTAGGGGTTGGTTGGTGTGGAGACTGGTGTTTTTCCGCACTGGAAGACCGTTGTCACCCCACTGCACATAGAAAGCAATTGTTTCACTTCCCTGGATTGCATCTTGTGCGCGCAAGTATTTACCTTAATGGCAGAAGATTCCCTTTGAAAGTACAGAACTATCTTTATAAACAAACATTAAAGGGTTACTCCACTTTCATGGGTAAAATAATAGCAAAAAATAGTACAGCTTATACAATTGCTACACAAGTCCTATTGTAATTGAATGTTATTAAAAATGACCTTTTATTTTCAATCTGCAGCTGTCATTTTCTGTAAAATGCAATATGGCTACCTGGAGGCAGTCTGTACACAGATGGTGTACAGAATGCCCCCAGAAATGTAATTTCCTGCTTTTTCTGTTGGCTTGCTGATTTTTCCAGAAGTCTGATACAAGTCCAGATTTTGGACATCTGCAACAAAAATTTCATTTTTGGTGAGATACTTCCAAAGGGAAATCGCATCTAAAAGGATGCAGACCCTGCAGCTTTCCTCATTAGAGCCCTGCAAGTGTAACAGCTGACTAATAATTATGAAATCGCTCCCATTCACATTCATCATTCATTTTGTACATTAACACAGAAAATGTATATAGATCACCCAGAGGGAAATGTTTTTTTATTTCTCAACAAATGTGGAGTTACTCTTTAACCCCCCCCCCCCCCCCCCCCACACCCCCCCCCCCCCCCCCCCCCCAGACCTTCTAACAATCTATGTAAACCTCCCTAATCCCACTCCAACTGCTTAGTTACCTCTATCATGGTAGCAACTTTCTCCAGCGTTTACAGGCTTTCTTTAGAAATTATGTAATTACCGCGCTAACTGAGTGATATTATAAAAAATAGTGAATGAAAAGCAGCGGCTCAAAGTGTGAATATATATTCGAATTATAAATTGTAAATAAATAAGTCCATCAACCACAAGTGAATGTGCATTACTTTGGTGAAACAACTCCCAAACGCTACAGACTTGTGAACCTCCACCACATAGAGTGCGTGCTTACTGGAAGGCAAGCTAAATACACTTGCGGCTATCAACCCAGCCAGGGCCTTTATCCAGGGGATGTTGGGATACCAGCTCACAAATGGATTCCTTGCATATAATGGGCAAGACACCCACCAATCACACCAGGGAGACTGGATGATCCAGTTACCATGAACATGGGCCAAGCAGGTTTGCCCAAAAAGGAAAGAACTCACCACAGTGTAAATCAAAACACACAGGTTTTATTAAGATTAAAGGTTGCACTTACATTGGAAGCATAAAATGTAGCATCAAGTATAAAAAAAGCTGGCCAGCTAGCGAACACCGTCCTCTCGGGATCACAATGTGATGACATTGGCACGCCACTCCTCCCGATGCGCGTTTCGTCACAAGCTGACGTCCCAGGGCATGGGCGACGCACTGACTCATCGCGTTATTTAATGCACAGGAAAAACCACGCCTCAATATAAGTCTCAGGTGGCGGATCTTATTTCTCCATATAGGAGACAGAATTGCCAGTATTGTAAAGGAAATAGATATACTTTGCATTAAAAAAGGAAAAAAATTTGAATATACCAGGATAAATTCTGGCAGAAAATGTTGCCTACCCAGTATCGTAAGGATGTGACGGCCACCCCAATTAATATATTCTTAAGCTAATCCCCAGTTACTGCCATATTAAAGAGTTTAAACCCATATGGTAAGCTGACATGCTATTCAAGATCACCATATTAGTTACCACTAAAAGGAGAGCCCTAACCAGAGGGCACACAGATGAGAAAATTAATTAACCATAAGACCCCATAGAGGCTCCATCCACCGGATGTGAGCCAGAAACGAACATGGGGACAAGGGAAAATTAACTCAACAGTGACCCCTAGAGTATAGAATAAAAATCACTAGGAATAATATAAATCGCACTCCCAACAGATTGACGTCCTTATTATCCACATTTCTCAGTATTAATATAATCAAACTGCTACCACATATAAATAGCTACCTAATCCCCACAATTTTTTGGGCTTCATTCAGTAACTCTTGTTGTATATTACCCAAGGCCCCAATATAATTTGCCTTAAAAGGTGAACCTATTCTGACAGAATAAACAAATATTGTCTAAATACAAGAGTCATGTGTATTCTTCCTTGAATCTTGGTGTACTTTGTGTATTTCTTCCAGATCTGTGCAGTAATCCAGCATCAAATTCCTGTGCTTTGTCTTTGTGCTGGTATTTCCTGTAATAAGACCAGTCACTGCTGGTCTCTCTCCTTGCGCAGGATGACTGGTCTCGTCTCCGCCCTCTTCTTGTATTTTTCTGCCTGTAGTGGGTGGACCTGCTGGGTCCCTCCCAAAGCTCTGCTGTCTGCACAGGCAATGTAGAGTACAGTGATGATGCCTATATTTACTTTTACAAGGTAACATCTGGCTTTAGAAATACATTTGGTGCCCACAACGTGGATTTATATCCCTTTTAGCTGTTGAGGAATCCATTTAAAATTTGTTTATTTTTTTTTTTTTTTTTTGTGCCAGAGCTCAGTTTTGATATTATGAACTCACAATAATAGGAAGAGGTGTCCCTGGAGTAGAAATGCTCTGGTTAAGGGACCAACAAGAGGTGACACAACATAGGCTAGTAGATGTATTTTGAGGATTTCCTGTGGAATCAAATCACTTCATCTCCTGTATACCCGCTGTGTTAGATTAATCATCTATGTATTAATGTTTGCCCTTTTTTTTAATTTTTTATCCTCAGGTGGTTCTCACACTTTTATTATTTGTCTGTTTTCTGGAACGGGGCACTGCTTTGGTTAGTTGTGCAGTCACAGCTGTTTGGAGTAGAAATACCACAGTGGCTGCAGTCACTACTTCATTTCTTCAACAAGGAGCCACAACAAAAAATATCAGGTGAGCAATAAAATGTCCACACAATACAAAATGACCATGTAAATTGTGCGTGGCACTTGAATTCTAGTATAGTTTGCATATGAGGATTTCCAGTTTATTGGGGCTCTAGGACTACAAATGTGGCAGGATATTCTTTTCCTATAGTCCAGAGATATGCAATTAGCAGACCTCTAGCTGTTGCAAAACTACAAGTCCCATCATGCCTCTGCCTCTGGGTGTCATGCTTGTGGCTGCCAGTCTTGTTATGCCTCATGGGACTTGTAGTTCTGCAACAGCTGGAGGTCGCTAATTGCATATTCCTGCTATAGTCCAATCTTTTCAATTTGTAACTTGCTATGTACTGTCTATAAAAAGAAAAGCTCTGACTGACTATGTACGCAGTTATCATTGCAGAGATATTGCATCCTGAGTGACATTAAACATTCCAACTTGCCTTTAAAGCCCAACTCCGGGCAAATACAAAAATGATTCTTTTGCAGTGGGGTTGTGCCCGCACTGCAAGGGTTAATTGTTCATTTATGTTTAGGGGAACAATTAAGTCCCCTTTCACACTTGTACGACTTGTCCCACGATTTGGGACTGCAAAGTAGCATGACAAGTCGTTCCCCATGATTTCCAATGACAGCCATTCATATTAGTACGACTTCAAGTTGTTCCGACTTCAAAGTAGTTCCTGCACTACTTTGGTCCGATTTTGATGCCACTTACACAGGCATTCCTTGAAATCGCGGCAAAATCATGCGACATTGAAGTCGCACAAGTGTGAAAGGGGCCTTAAGGAGATACATTTTCCTGATCCTTCACTCCTCCCCTTAGTTAGACCGATCCCGGCAGCTGCTGCACCCCCACGATCTATGGTCTTGATG
The DNA here is from genome assembly GCA_028564925.1 of Lithobates sylvaticus. Taxonomy (NCBI): domain Eukaryota; kingdom Metazoa; phylum Chordata; class Amphibia; order Anura; family Ranidae; genus Lithobates; species Lithobates sylvaticus. The sequence goes on from CM053026.1 coordinate 652,360,795, forward strand.
TCATCAAGACCAGAACAGGGTCCATAGCCCCACACTGGATGTGAGAATTTCCATTTGTCAAAAAGCAATATTTTTGTTTTATGAAATTCGGTGTTATTTAAATAGACGATATCACAATGACTAAACTTGTGTCTGTAATGCATGTTCAAACCTTTAAAGTGATTTGTTAAGTCTCGTTTTTGCTCAGGTATGAATGGACAGAGGCAGTGATCACTGACATTCATTTGGAAAAGGAAGGAGCCGGTAAATGACATATTTACCGGCTCCTTCCTCCGCTCTCCATCCTGACGGATCAAGGACAAAGGGACCAGGCACAGAGCATGGAGGAGGACACAGAGGGGGACTGGATGAGGCTACGGGGACAGTTGAGTGGTGGGAGTTGCAAGCACTGAGTCCCATGTATAGGTTTCAATAAAGCAGCTGAAACCCGCAGGAGGGAGAGGCAGAGAAGCGGCTGTCAGCTGCTTTATTGAAATCTATACAGGGAGACCGGTGCTTGTAACTCCCCACCGCCGCTTATGCTTAGTATCGGCAACGCTATTAGTATCGGTGCAACCCTAATAACAAACATATTCTACTTGCCTCCTCTGTGCAGTTGGTTTTGCACAGAGCAGCCCGGATCCTGAGTTGGACTGCTTTAAATTTACATTTGTGTATATAAATAATAATGTGATTTAGATTTTTACTCCAGGAGTATATAATGAGTTTCTAGAGAAATGCTTAAGGCCCCTTTCACACAAAGCGGACTCCGCTTGCACGGAGTCCGCCTCTGTCCGCCGGCTCAGCGGGAAATCTCTCCGTTGATCTCCGCTGAGCCGGCGGATGACAGGTCCCTCTCTGCTCACTGAGCGGGGAGGGGCTTGTCCAGCGCCGCTGGTCTCTATGGAGAGATTGAATGAAAACGGACAGTGTGTCCGTTTTTTTCATCAGATCTGATCCGATCCGCCAGCGACGGATCTGGACATAGAGACATCTGTCTGCTTTTGGCGGATCGGACCGGGTCGGGTGTCAGCGGACATGTCTCCGCTGACATCCGACGCTCCATAGACTAACATGGAGCGCCCGTTCAGGTCCGCCGTCAAAACTGACAGGCGGATCTGAACGGTCCGATCGTATGAAAGGGGCCTTAAGCAGAACTACACTGCACCTGAGCACCACAAACCAAAAACACTATTTAATTTATTTTTAAAAGCAAACTACCCCATCCATCCATACGGGACCCCCACAGCTGCTTGTCACGTTATTGCCAAGAATATCACATACCCCTCTAGACTGATTTTTTACAAACTGTTATCCACTCACTGACTGTTTGCAATTTTTGCATGCAGTATGTGTTGGACTTCCTATTGGTTCTTTTGTTATTGCTGATAGGAGCATATATAACCAATCATTCAATCATTTTTTCTGATAATTATCAACCTGCCATTTCTTATATCAGATTACAACATCATTGGATTTTATTGGACTTCTATTTTATTTATTTATTTTTATTTCACCCACTTACATATTGCCATCACTTTGAGCTGTTGGAAGGCCGTCTTGTTTTACATGTATGAAATTATTTGCATTCAATTAATGATTTATCAATTTGAGCCTCTGAGCAATATTCATCCGTTATATATATTTTTTATATCTTCATAAATTTATGCACGTGCACTTTCACCAAGTCTTATCCACTATTTATCACTGTTTAGAACTACTGAACAAACTGGTTCATTGTTGGACACACTACCCATATGTACTTTATTACTGCTGTTTCATTTAAACTACACTTTTGTCACGATTTTATACTCTATATGTGGTAATACTGCTAATTCGTTCAAACTGCACGTTTGTCACGTTTTTATACTCCTTTTATTACTCATACTTCTCCTGGTTGTAAATATATACCCTTCACATACCCATAACCTTGAACAGCGCCAACACCCCTCCCTTACAGTTTTTATTTACCCCATCCATCCATGTCTCCATGCTTTATTTTGTTGGAAAACACCTCCCAGCATTTCTGTCTGTGGCCATCTTGAGTAATGGCAGATGATTCATGTAGCATTTACTTCCTGGAATCCATCTGCCCTAAGCTCAGGTATGCAGACAGGAGGGTGTGCTTGGCTAAGAAATCCCCTCCTTCCTTCCCAAAGACTCCTGGGATGTATAACAAAATTGGCCTAGGCCTGGAAACCAGGATGTAACTAAAGAAATGCAAAAAAAAAAGTTTAAAACAAGTAAATATGATAGGAAAGTATATCTATTTACTAATGATTGCAGTATAAGGATTAACAATAGCCACTGTTGATTGAGAGAGTGAAATTCCACTTTAACCACTTCAGCCCCGGAAGGATTTACCCCTTCCTGACCAGAACATTTTTTGTGATACGGCACTGTTTCGCTTTAACTGACAATTGTGCGGTCGTGCGACGACGTACCCAAACAAAATTGACGTCTTTTTTTTCCCCACAAATGTAGCTTTCTTTTGGTGGTATTTGATCACCTCTGCGGTTTTATTTTTATTGCGCTATAAACAAAAAAAGAGCGAATATGTTATTTTTTTCCTCAGTTTAGGCCCATATGTATTCTACATAATTTTGTTAAAAAAAAAATCACAAGTGTATATTGATTGGTTTGCGCAAAAGTTATAGCTTCTACAAAATAGGGGATAGTTTTATGGCTTTTTTATTAGTAATGGCGGCAATCTGCGATTATTTATTTTTTCGTGAGTGCGACATTATGGCGGACACTTATGACACTGTTTTGGGACCATTGTCATTTATACAGCGATCAGTGACATAAAAATGCACTGATTACTGTGTAAATGACACTGGCAGGGATGGGGTTAAACACTAAGGGGCGATCACGGGGTTAAGTGTGTCCTAGGGAGTGATTCTAACTGTGGGGGAGAATGGGCCACTACTCGCATGACAGCGATCACTGTTCCCGATGACATGTCCCTGTGAAATGCCTTGTTTACAAAGGCATCTCCCCATTCTTCCGCCCGGGCACCCGGCGGACATCGAGTCCGCAGGACCCGTGGTCACAGAGCATGCGGCGGGCGCGCGCCCACAATGCCGCTTCTTAAAGGGGACGTACCTGTACACCCATTTGCCCAGCCGTGCTATTGTGCCGACTAAGGATGAGCTCCGGCGTGTTGGCATGCACCACGTGCAGAGCCTGCCAGGAAGTCAGTGTAGCGCTGCGCTAATCACAGGCAGTGAGACATTGCCCCGATGTGCGGCTGCAGAGATCAGGCAATGTCTCACTGCCTGTGATTAGCGCTGCACCGACTTCCTCATCCTTAGTGCATATCGTCGTGCGCTGGTTGGCATGTGGTTAAAAAATGCATTGCAATTGAACTAAACCCATTCGATTTTAGTCGACTCAATGAAAACTGGATATTATTTTCATCATAGTTTTCATCAATTGGCTTTAATTCAAATATTTTATTTTTGTTTAGTTTTGCAGTTGATAAAAGCTATAATTCAAATATTTTTGGTGCTGAAATGAATACTGCAAGGGTTAAAAGGCAATTTTTCAATCAAATTAACTAAGTAGAGAAAATTTTACCTTTCCCCTCTGTGTAAGTTAGTCATTTTATTCTCCTTGATGGGTCTCACCTACTGAGTTCTGGTGGCTTGTGCTACATGTTCTTGCCTCAAAATTTGTTGGCTCTAAAGTCTAGATAGAAATCTGACTGCTAGAGGGATGTGAAAACAGGCTGTAGATCCTCCACCAGTACCTTCAAGAGGAGCATTCGTCACATGGTGGTGAAAATGTAGCCTATACATTAAGCTTGTCTTGCAGGTCCATGTTTCATAGGTTGGTGGACCTCCAGTATAAAAACCATTGTATGAATTACATGTACAGTATTGTGAGAATCGTGGAAGAGCCATATGGATGACGTGCCTCAAGCAGTACAGCTGGTGTGTTACAATTTCAGTCTCTGCTAATTTTGGAAATTCTCCATTTGGTCCCCTCCTGATTACAGCAGAATATGACATCTTTTTATATTTAAGTTGTATATGTAGCATTGTCCTTATGAATGCAATTTTATGTATTAAAATCTAGGTGGAGAGGTTTCCACTATTTTGGCTCTATCCTTGATATGGCTGCACAGCCTGAGAAGACTAGAAGAGTGCCTGTATGTCAGCATCTATTCCAGTGGGGTTATTCACGTGGCTCAATATGGTCTTGGAGTTGCCTACTATTTTTTTATCGGGATAACATTACTTGATCATGCCAACTTGGATCCAAAAAACAGTAAGTGTGCAAGGGAATGAGTGGATTTGCAAGGCATTGCACTTTGGAGCATACATTTCCTTTAACAAATGGATGGTCATTTTGCTAATGTTTCCAGATATTGTGATATTTTTATTTTTATTTTTTTCCAGTTGCGCGCACACACAAGTATTGATAATGTACAGAATAAAACCAAACAAATGGAAAGCAGGTAGTCACATCCAGAAGATGTCGGATCACATTCACCTCCAACCTTTCACCCGATACAGGCTTGATTGTGATCTAACATCGATGTGCCACTTCTGCTTTCCTTCTGAGTTTGTGAAGCATGGGTGGGCTCCCTTTTGATAAACGCCTAGAGTTCCAAGGGCAAGGGATTTTTATACAGGCTTGGAGTGGTGACATTTCTCTACGGTGTGAATGTCTGAGATGGGTAAAAACATAGGGAGACGAGGGTTTTTTTCTTTCCTTCAACTTTTGTGTATTATATATTGTTGTGCACGTACGTGCACCTGTATATGTTTTTTCACAAACTTTGGTTGTTATAAGCAATATTGTATATTGTTAACACTTTACAACTTGTGTTTTTAGTTTCATCACTCGACTGTAGTTCCATGTGATTTTTTATTTATTTTTCCTTAG